>BLSH010406764.1:205372-215818 GCA_018402905.1 Glandirana rugosa
CGGGACCTTCCTAAATGGGGGAATTACTGGTCTCGTGAAAAAACGCTAATCCGTGAAATTAACTGTTAACGCGCCAGCACGCTACAACATGGGTTGGACTAGTGGAGACGCCAAAAATAAAAAACGCGATATTTGTTTTTTTTTTTCTCGCTGTTAAAACTTTTTTCTTTGTTATAAAAAATGAAAAACGATATTATGTTTAGGTTTTTTTATATATATTTTTTTTTTACATAAGTAGTCAAAACCGGCTATATGTAAGAAGATGTACGTTACACTTTTACATATACTTTTTGGCGCGAGTGGGACGGTTTGTTATATAGGGATACTCGTGTCGACGTTGTTCACAAGCGCAACTTTGTTTAGGTTTAACTTGTATTTGGGGTGTAGAGATCACACTTTATTGTTGCAGCTGTGCTCATAGGGATATATTGTTTGGCAGGGTGAGCGCGGTTTTTCATATACATTTTCACATTGCATGTAGAAGAATGTATATCGGCCAAAACTGATGAATACATTTTTTTTTTATATATATTTTTTTGGATTTGTATTATAGCAAAAAGTAAAAAATATTGTTTCTTTTTTCAAAATTGTCGCTCTTTTTTTTTTTGTTTATAGCGCAAAAAATAAAAACCGCAGAGGTGATCAGGTTGGGTACAACATCGCACGACCGCGCAATTGTCAATTAAAGTGCCTAATCGCAAAAAAGTGCTCTGGTCATTAAGGGGGTAAATCCTTCCAGGGCTGAAGTGGTTATGAATTAAAGGGGAAGACAGTTCCACCTGCCTACAAGCCTGTAGTAGGTGGAGCCTGCTGGGCCCCTCCCACAGCTCTGCTCTCTGCACAGGCTATGTACAGCACACAATGATGATGTCACCGCTGCTTTACAAGGTAATATCTGGGTTTGTAGAGGTATTCGGTGCACACAAAGTGAGTTTATATCCTTTGTGGCTATAGAGAAATACATTTAAATTAAGTTTTTGTAACCGGAGTTGCACTTTAAAAAAAGTTTTGTGCTAGACTTTAAATGCTGGTATATGAAATGCACCCGCAGCTTTCTATGGACAATATCACACTTTTTTATCTTGCACACGGCGGTTAGCTAAGATCAGCTATTCCGTCTTCAGCAGCTACTTCTGCTATCTATGCCGGTTGTGAAAGCTGCGGCCAGGCCTGACATTTCCTAACCAACTATTGCAAGTCTGCAGACGTGCTGACTGTGCAAGAAATATTCTCCACCGTGCAAAGCTGCCGTGTACGCCGCGGTGAAAAATACCATTGCACGGCGATTTTTAATCTGCGCAAACAGCTGATTTTTCTGGACGGAGAGGCCAGCAGAACTCACCGATTTTTTTTCCTAGGAGAACCCTTATTACACAGAGCCAAACTCTGCACCAGGCTGACTTTTACAGGGAAAACACACCCACTCAGCTGCTGATTGGCCAGAAAGTTTTCAAAGAATGCCTTTCCGCCTAGCAACAGGATGCTTTAAATAGCAGTGAAGTTCTTGTAAGTCACATGACGGCACAAACTTCTGAGAAATGAGAGAGGAAGCGTCAATAAAGGGGGCGGGGTTGTCAACGCAAAATACTTTGCAGGGGGGTGTGGTTCTGTAACCCCACCCACATACCAGGCTTGTGCTGCAAGTAAACACCAGAGTTCTGCTGAATGCTTTTCTCAGAATTACTTGAAGCATTGCCAAGCATGCTGGAACCTCTGGCTAGAAATCTATATTTCAGCATTATAAAAAACACACAAATATATATATATATATATATATATATATATATATATACGCACATTTTTATTTTATTTTTTTATATGCTGTGTATATACAGCACTGTATATATATGTGAACCGCTGCAGGTGTCAATATAAAGTTAATGACACCCCCAAATCGGTTTGCAGAAAGCAGAGTGAGCTGTGGAATCGTATCGCATGGGTCTGAATTCTAGTGCAGGCAAAACAAAAAAGGTTCCTGCACCATCTGAGTGCGAATGCGATGAATTGGCACCAAACAGACATCGCATGTGATGTGCGCAGGAATGCGGTGCGAATCACATGTGATGTCTGCAATTGCATTAGTGTGAAGCCAGCCTGAACACAGATATGTCAGAGTAAAATCCCTTTTTTAAATGTTACATTGTGCCTATCATACCAAAAGGGTTATTGAAAAAAGGTGTGCGAGGAGCAAAGTGCACTAGTAATCTGCCAACACCTGCCTTGTGCTGGCCTGGCTTTAGGTGATGATATACTATTTACATGGCTGACTGAATGATGTCCCTTTATGCTGCCTAACTTATTTGCTGAATTAAATAACTTTCTGCTGCATGCATGGTATACTGAATGGGGTCACTTGGTGCTGCATGCATGGTATACTGAATGGGGTCACTTGGTGCTGCATGCATGGTATACTGAATGGGGTCACTTGGTGCTGCATGCATGGTATGCTGAATGGGGTCACTTGGTGCTGCTTGCATGGTATGCTGAATGGGGTCACTTGGTGCTGCATGCATGGTATGCTGAATGGGGTCACTTGGTGCTGCTTGCATGGTATACTGAATGGGGTCACTTGGTGCTGCATGCATGGTATGCTGAATGGGGCCACTTGGTGCTGCTTGCATGGTATGCTGAATGGGGTCACTTGGTGCTGCATGCAGGGTATGCTGAATGGGGTCACTTGGTGCTGCATGCATGGTATGCTGAATGGGGTCACTTGGTGCTGCTTGCATGGTATGCTGAATGGGGTCTCTTAGTGTTGACTGTATGGTGAACATTATGGGGTTGCTTGGTGTCTGCATGGTACACTAAATGTAGTCACTTAGTGCAGCTTGCATTTGTATACTTAATAGAGTCCCTGCTGCTTTCTTTGTATAGTAAATTGGGTCACTTGGTGCTGTTGGCATAGTTTACTAAATGAGGTCAACTTCATTTCTTAAAGGAGAAGTATGGCCTGAGCTCAATTGGCCATACTTCTCTTATGAGCCACAGGAGTGCAATTCATTTCTCACTCCTGTGACCCATCTTCATCAAAGAGCGGACCAAAGTCTGCTTTCTGCTGATGTCACCGGAGTCGAGATAGGCATCGCGTCATCATGACTTCAGGAGTCGGGATCCGCCAGGTGCCTGGACCGACAGCCGTCTCATGCACTCTGCGAGCCGCTGAGAGCCGGAGACGGCCCATTCCCGCCCCTCCACAGCTCAGCGATCTAGTGAGCGTGGAGGAGCAGAGAGGAGAGCTGCTGATTGACAGTCAGCAGCTCTCCGCTTAGGGATCAGAGAGAACCAAGCCATCGGCGGTGTTTGATGGCTCAGTTCTCAGTGTACAGACGCTGGCGGACCGATGCTGCCAGGGGAGGGCTGGGCCAGGGGGCAGGGTGGCAATTGCCCCACAGGCCACCCTAACTTACATTCAAAATGGCTGACAGCCGCTGCCCTCTCACACTTTTTCTTCTTGTGGAAGAAGGAAGTAGGGGCCAGGGGTGCAGCCACCAACTAACTCCAGGCAAAGGGGGGTCGCCTAGGGCCGGCCATACCATGGATCCCGCTAGGCCCATTGGGCTGCCTCGGGGGGTATCGCCGGATTACACACAGCACGGATCTCCCACTTACAAAGTCCTACTTCCTGAACCAGCTTCTATAATAGACAGCACACTGGTGATGTCTATCATAGGAGCCGGTCCAGGAGGCGGGACTTCCTATGACAGCAGCCACGCCAGGTAAGCGGGTGATCCCCACTATGTGTAATCCGGCAGCTCCCCTCTCTCTGCATTGCAGGCTGCATTGGATGGGCACTGGTAAGGTTGCATTAATGGGCACTGATCAGGCTGCATTGATGGGCACTGATCAGGCTGCACTGATTGGCCTGATCAGGCTGTGCTGATGGGCACTGGAGAGGCTGCATTGATGGGCACTGATCAGATTGCATTTGATAGGCACTGATCAGATTGCATTTGATGGGCACTGGTGCGGCTGCATTGATGCGCACTGATGAGGCTGCATTGATGGGCACTGATGATGCTGCACTGATGGGCACTGGTGAGACTGCATTGATGGGCACTGATCAGGCTGTACTGATTGCCACTGATCAGGCTGGGCTGATGGGCACTGGCAAGGCTGCATTGATGGGCACTGATCAGATTGCATTTGATGGGCACTGGTGAGGCTGCATTGATGGCCACTGATCGGGCTGCATTGATGTACACTGGTGAGACTGCATTGATGGGCACTGATGAGGCTGCACTGATGGGCACTGGTGAGGCTGCACTGATGGGCACTGGTGAGGCTGCATTGGTGGGCACTGATGAGCTGCATTGATGCATTATTTTTGTTTAACCTCCTTTGTTGCTATTAACATTAAAATTATGTTGCCACATTGTATCATATTTGTCTTGCTTCATAACATCAATATCCATTATAAAACCAGGTGGGCATGGATGGTGAGCTGATTGGTTGGTTCAATGTGCCACTTGACTGGACTTGCCCTCCAGGCCTAAGGCTGCCAGCCCTCCCCTGGATGCTGCATCCATCTAGGTAAGTATAATGGGGGAAAAAAGTTGAAACCCATACTTCTCTTTTAAGTTAGAATGTAATGCCAGTCAAAATTATCCACCATATCCTTGGGAGATTTTTCCCCACCTCCTGACCCAGTTACCAGTGCACTCAGCGCTGCTTGCATGGTCCACTGAATATGGTTGTTTTACTTTTAAAGATTAAAGAGGAGATCCCCCATGTAAAATTAAAAATCAGCAGCTACAAATACTGCAGCCGCTGACTTTTAATATATGGACACTTACCTGTCCAGGGAGTCTATGATGTCAGCACATTGTATACTGCATAGGGTCCCATAGTGCTGCTTACATGGTATACTGGGGAGCGGCGCCGCACTAAGTGTAGTAATTGGTTAAAAAGCAAGTTTATTAAAAATGCACTTACAAGAGAATGCTGATAGAAGGCAGTGAATGTAGCTGAGTCTGAGGGATCTCCTCTGGGATTGGCTGGTGGTGGCGTTCCCGCAGTTCTGACGTCCCGGCTGCGCTGGTGGTGTCCGGAGCTCAGGGGGTATCAGGTGGGCGGGGGGACCATCGCAAGGTCCAGGATCTGAGTGGAGGAGAGCTGTCACAGCTGGTAGTGGCGTGCGTTCAGAGCATTCGTGCTCCTTCGTCAGGCCCCTCGGATCCTGGACCTTGCGATGGCCTCCCCGCCCACCTGATACCCCCGGAGCTCCAGACACCACCAGCGCAGAGATGTACCATGAAAGTGGGAGAGACCCCTGTACCCAACAAACTGGCGGAGTATTGAAGGAGGGAGAGAAAAGTTGGTCAAGTCAACATTCCTGTTTACATGTAGTGCACCCACGTAGGAGTTTCGTATTTTTATTGCTGGATTAAACTTGGATGGATGGGGGGGAAACATGGGATACCCCAAAAGAACTGGAATAAGAGGACACTTCTCTTTTCTTTATCCCAGTAGGGTAATTCCACAAAGTTCACCACTTGCTAATAGAATGCCTAGGACTTACTTTACAGTTAAACTGAGAACTGCACATAGTCTCTATGGCATAGGTTTTAGGACAGTGCTCACAATGCCACAGGATCATCAGTTGCCTCCTTCTGATATCCACTGGGCACTTCTCAGACACACAATACCACCAAAACCACTGGACATTTTTCCCTCCAGCCTCCACCTGGTATACTCCAGTGAACTTCTCCAGACCATAGAGCAGAAATCCCACAGTTCAGAGAATAACCCCCCCCCCCCCCCAGACTTTAGCTGGAACCTCAATGACCTCCAGCAGACTGCCCAAAGAGGTAGAGCTCCCTCAGACAGGGGACTCTTACTCCAGGGCTGCAACCAAGATCCAACTACCTGTGTTCTAAGCTTCAGACTATTTATGTGCTTTCCATCCACCTTCTAAACACATCTCTCCAGGGGTTGGCTTGGTCTCCATAAATGTTCTGATTCCTTCCTAATTCTTCCTCCCACTGTAATTCTGGAATCCTCTAGAATGCAGGGGAAAGCAATCAGTCCAGCCTGTGAAATACTGAGCAGGCTAGAACAATCAACCCCTGCTCCATTGATCACATCCAATACTTGTTTCAGTTTTCACCGCACATCCTTCATGTTAGGTGCTTCCACCCTTGTGTTTCTACTCCTCCTAAAAATTTGGAGAAATAAAAAATACAGTAGGGAAACAAACAACTCCTGAGCCTCTGGTGGGGGGTTCTACTCCTGGCATCTTAAAGATCTTAGATATTCCAGCTGTACTGCCCAATTTTATGTGTTACAGATTTTCTGTTTCCTTCTTCATAGTTTAAGAAAAAGATCCAACCAGGTTGGACCTTTCATAGTGGGATCAGGTAGTGAATAGACCTGGAAACTCAGCGCAGTGGTAACATCCCCAATAGACCAATAAAGTCCCTGAGAGATATATAGGGAGGAGAAGGGGAGAGGGATAGAGGGAAGGACGACTGCAGTAATGATGAGTAGGAAAGGTACTAGGAATCAGCAACAGAGATGGCCAGATCTGCATAGCTACACTCGGAAACTGAGACCAGACTATATATAGTAAAGTAAATTTAATAATAGTAAAACAAAAGGCATCCAAACACCAACAAACAGGAAACACCACAAATGTGAAGATACAAGTGAGTAATAAATCGAGTGACAAGATACAGTATCTCACAAAAGTGAGTACACCCATCACATTTTTGTAAATAATTTATTATCTTTTCATGTGACAATACTGAAGAAATGACACTTTGCTACAATGTAAAGTAGTGAGTGTACAGCTTGTATAACAGTGTAAATTTGCTGTCCCCTCAAAATAACTCAACACACAGCCATTAATGTCTAAACCGCTGGCAACAAAAGTGAGTACACCCCTAAGTGAAAATGTCCAAATTGGGCCCAAAGTGTCAATATTTTGTGTGGCCACCATTATTTTCCTGCACTGCCTTAACCCTCTTGGGCATGGAGTTCACCAGAGCTTCACAGGTTGCTACTGGAGTCCTCTTCTACTCCTGCATGACGACTTCACAGAGCTGATGGATGTTAGAGACCTTGAGCTCCTCCACCTTCCATTTGAGGATGCCCCACAGATGCTCAATGGGTTTAGGTCTGGAGACATGCTTGGTCAGCCAATCACTATTACCCTCAGCTTCTTTAGCAAGGCAGTGGTCATCTTGGAGGTGTGTTTGGGGTCGTTATCATGTTGGAATACTGCTCTGCGGCCCAGTCTCTGAAGGGAGGGGATCATGCTCTGCTTCAGTATGTCACAGTACATATTGGCATGCATGGTTCTCTCAGTGAACAGTAACTCCCCAGTGCCAGCAGCACTCATGCAGCCCCAGACAATGACACTCCCACCGCCATGCTTGACTGTAGGCAAGACACACTTGTCTTTGTACTCCTCCCCTGGTTGCCGCCACACACGCTTGACACCATCTGAGCCAAATAAGTTTATCTTGTTCTCGTCAAACCACAGGATATGATTCCAGTAATCCATGTCCTCAGTCTGCTTGTCTTCAGAAAACTGTTTGCGGGATTTCTTGTGCATCATCTTTAGAAGAGGCTTCCTTCTGAGATGACAGCCATGCAGACCAATTTGATGCAGTGTGCAGCGTATGGTCTGAGCACTGACAGGCTGACCCCCCCACCCCTTCAACCTTTGCAGTAATGCTGGCAGCACTCATACGTCTATTTCCCAAAGACAACCTCTGGATATGATGCTGAGCATGTGCACTCAACTTCTTTGGTCGACCATGGCCAGGCCTGTTCTGAGTGGAACCTGTCCTGTTTAACCGCTGTATGGCCTTGGCCACCGTGCTGCAGCTCAGTTTCAGGGTCTTGGCAATCTTCTTGTAGCCTAGGCCATCTTTATGTGGAGCAAAAATTCTTTTTTTCAGATCCTCAGAGAGTTCTTTGCCATGAGGTGCCATGTTGAACTTCCAGTGACCAGTATGAGAGAGCGAGATTGATAACACCAAATTTAACACACCTGCTCCCCATTCACACATGAGACCTTGTAACACTAATGAGTCACATGACACCAGGGAGTGAAAATGGCTAATTGAGCCCAATTTGGACATTTTTCTTAGGGGTGTACTCACTTTTGTTGCCAACGGTTTAGACATTAATGGCTGTATGTTGAGTTATTTTGAAGGGACAGCAAATTTACACTGTTATACAAGCTGTACACTCACTACTTTACATTGTAGCAAAGTGTCATTTCTTCAGTGTTGTCACATGAAAAGATATAATGAAATATTTACAAAAATGTGAGGGGTGTACTGACTTTTGTAAGATACTGCACCTAACAGTTTAACTATAATGTACAATATATACAAAATGAGGAACACAGATCACAGGGAGTACCAGAGATGCAAGGAAGGGGAGAACCAGGAGCAAGGGGAGCAGGCACAAGGTGGTAGAGTAAAAGACAGGAGCAAGATAAAGGTGCAAGGCAGGATCAGGCTCAGGGTTCGGCTGAGGATTTACCAGCATGCATGTATCTGGCTGGCAGGCAAAATACAGACACAAAAGGCACCAGTAGATGAGGAGGTACTAAATACCCTCCTAGCAGTCAGCACCAGGTGGAGACTGATTACTGGGATCTGCTGGCTGCTGGGAGACACCCGCTGGTGGACACTGGAACTACAACCTCCCACTCTGGGAAGCACAGTGCCACCAACAGGTGATTCAGGTCCTGACAAAAGGTGAGTATGTGCTACCGGGGAGGGGGGCATTAAAGTGAAGCTATTGGTTTGCCCTGAATAGACAAACCCCACGTTTACTTCAAGTTAGGGTTGCCACCTCATCCCTTTAAACCCAAAAACATATGAATTACACAGGTTCTGAGGCTAATTTAATGCAGGAAAGGCACCAAGTGAGTTTAATTACCAACTTAATCAGCCACAGAAGCTGTGTAATTAATATGTGTTCGGTTGTAAATGGATGAGGTGGCAACCCGACTTAAAGTGCTAGTTTAGCTTTGTTTAAAATTTCACCATCCCTCCTCCCAAGCCACCTTAGTACTACAATACATCCATCCTTTTAGTGTTTCACCCCCAAACTCCGTAGGTCTATACTTACCTCATCTGTGGCCTCCCACGCTGTACACATATGACAGGAGCAATGTCCCATTCAAGTCTACTAAATCAGAGGAGGAAAGTATTGATTTCTGGAGGGGCAGCACCGCTTAATTTACTGTGGGGACTAGGGAAGGCAACTGGGGAATTTTTAAAAAACAAAACGGAAATTGTGCTTTAAACTCTTCAGCATTTGCCAAAAAAAAACATTGGGTGGACTGATGTTTTGGATTTGGTCGATATTATTACAAGGATTGCTGACTGTACGAAACACCTTTCTCGGTCTCTAGGTGTGGTTAAGGTATACTAATGACATTGTGGACCACATACACAATGCCTTTTTGGTTTCTATGCGGCAGGCATCATTTTGAATAGCTGGTATTCCCCCAGCTCTGTCAGTTTCATAAGCAGCAGGTGGCTTAAAGTGAGAGGTGAAGGAGTTGGCCCCCATGGGGCACCTACACATCAACAAAGGGAAGACACAATGTAATGCAAGAATGACTCCACGTGTGAATTTAAAGGGAAACTGTCGTGTTTGTTTATGGAGGGCGTTCATTTTGAGTTATTCGTGTAACATTTACATGCAAAATAATCATGATGCAGTTGGCCAACTAATACTATATTTAAACATTGCCAATGCCAGCAGATGCTTACCTATATATCTGTAGGCTAATATAAGCCTGTATTAATGAGAGAATGAGACTGCCATTGCTAAGCTCTCCTTTTTGAAACCTGTATTGATGAGAGAATGAGACTGCCATTGCTGACCTATTCTGCTCAGAATGATAGATTTCTGGTTGTTATGCTAATAAAAGGATCACCTATTCTTCATAGAGTTTCTTCTTTAACCACTTCAGCCCCGGAAGGATTTGCTGCTTTAGGACCGGAGCCCTTTTTGCGATTCGGCGATGCGACGCTTTAACTGACAATTGCGCGGTCGTGCGACGTTGTACCCAAACAAAATTTGCGTCCTTTTTTTCCCACAAACAGAGCTTTCTTTTGGTGGTATTTGATCCCCTCTGCGTCATTTCTGATCGCCGCTATAAACAAAAGAAGAGCGACAATTTTGCAAAAAAACCCAAATTTCTTACTTTTTGCTAGAATACAAATCCAAAAAAAAAAATATAAAAAAACATTTTTTTTCACCGTTTTTGGCCGATTTATATTCTTCCTCATATTTGCGATAAAAAAATCGCAATCAGCGTTTATTGATTGGTTTGCGCAAAAGTGGTCGCGTTTACAGATGATGAGAATTCATTTTTGGGGTTTTTTTTTTTTTTTTTTTTTTACTAGTAATGACGGCGATCTGCGATTTTTTGCGGTACTGCGATATTTCAGCGGACATGTCGGACTATTTTGA
>BLSH010406764.1:215828-262630 GCA_018402905.1 Glandirana rugosa
GTATTATGACGGGCCTCAAAACTCGTCAGTGTCACCGTCAAAAATAATTGGGGAACGGCTGGCGGCTAGCCGTAAACTGCCGCCGTTCCACCGAGCACTCGCGTTTAGCGGCAGTATACTACCGCCGGCGCGAGTGCTCGGATCACTCGCGCGCACGCGGCGGCCTCCGCGCGCGCGCGCGAGTGACACAAGCCCCTCCCGGCCCCTCGCCCACGCCGCCGAAGCTAACGGCGGCCGGTGGGCGCTACGGGGGGGGCCTCGCTCACTCGCCTCCAGGCACATACATTTGTGCCTGGAGGCTTTCACTCCGGGGGGGGCATCGCGGGTGGCCGGCGGCAATCGAAGCCGCCGCACCCGCTCCCCGGCCCTCCCCGAACACAGTGAGCGCGCGCGCGCGCCTCCGGCGGCGCACGCGCGCTCACTAGGCTCGTGAGCGCGGCCGCCATCATATGACGGCGATTTGCGCTCACGAGCCACCTTGCCGCCGTCAAATGCCGATCGGCGGTCGGCAAGGGGTTAATAAAAACTGCCACTGTGACTGCTCAAAACTCCGGGCAGTATTATGGTTTGTCCCAAACTACCTCTAGGACGCTGCTCTAGCTGCCCTTATTGGGTTGAGTGGTTTTGGGTTTTGGTTACTAGGGTTTTCCTCATTTAGGTAAGCAGTATATAAATAGGGGAGGTGGGAGAAGTTGGGGATTTGTTGGCGCAAGGTAGTAGAGAGCAGACAGAGAGGACAAATGTTCCTGATGTAGGCGCTCATGGGAATCGAAGGGCCTCACCAGCAGAGACCATGTAGTTCACCATACCACGGCTTTCCACTATGAATTTAAAAACACATATAGTATGAGCTTAAATTCATACTATGATCCACCGCCTGGATTAACGGCAGGGTATTCCAAGCTCATGAGGAGATGCATTATTGCCCAGCCCATCCCTGAATGTTTCTTTAATTCAAAGTTTGTAGTTGGTAGATAGTATCAGCTGGGCAGTTAGCTCTAGCCTAAGCAGCTACACCATATTGTGTTGACCTATGCAGTCAGAAACAAGAAAACAATATGGCGGAACCTCACCAGCACCACATCCCTGAGTACTAATTTAAAAAAGAAAAGGATAGAACGAGAATAATGGGACTTTTAGGGTGCTGGTATACCCCCAATGAAAAGACACACCATACAAACACGTAGATAAATTAATTCCAAGCTCCACCAAAACTGTTTGAAGTGCTAGGGTTCATCCAATGATCCAATGAACCCTAGCACTTGCACAGTTTTGGTGGAACTTGGAATTCATTTATCTACATGTTTGTATGGCGTGTCTTTTCATTGGGGGTGTACCAGCACCCTAAAAGTCCCATTATTCTCGTTCTATCCTTTTCTTTTTTAAATTAGTACTCAGGGATGTGGTGCTGGTGAGGTTCTGCCATATTTTTTTTGTATATGTGTCTTTTCAGTGGGGGTATACCAGCACCTTAAAAGTCCCATTATTCTCGTTCTATCCTTTTCTTTTTTAAATTTGACCTATGCAGTCCTGACCTTCCCATTCTTGGCCGGTCTTTCTTGGCCATATTCCAGATAGTATTTGACTGATTGGACAAGGTGGAACAGCAGGGTGGTGACATCACACTCTCCACCTCATCCAACCGGAGAACACTTTCATTTATTGAGGAAATGCAAAGCATTCTCTGAATGGCCTCCGTTCAAAGCGCCAACCTCATCTCCTGTGTTCAGAATGCAGCAGGGCAGCTACTCAGCACTGGACCTGGAAGCAAGTAGAGATTGCTGGAGTAGCGATCTATTTGATTAGCCAAGAAAGAATACGTAACTATAAAGAAAGACAGATGTTTATTGAAAATATACCTGAAGCCATATTTGAACGCAAAGGGCACAAGAGTAACTGGACGTAAAACTGATGAAACAGTTGGATGGCGTGAGTGTCATGTCGTCTCTGTGACAAGCCCCGAAAATCAACACAAAGATAACAGGCCTTTTAAATCAATTACATAAACATAAAGACCGCAGCGCCTCTAAGTGCAGTATACACCTTTAGGCCTCATACACACGGACGTTTCTAAAAAAATAAACAAAACGTCGGGCCCGACGTCAAGGAAAAAAAGTCGGCGTTTTTCGGCGTTATGCATCGCCATTTTTGAGCGTTAGTGAGCGTCGGCGTCAATTGGCGTTTTTTTAAAAAAATCATCCCTCTGCTATTTTTCAACCTAAAAACGTCGGCGTCAAAAAACGCCGGAAAACGCCGGTATAATAATAGGTGGCGTTTGTTGGCGTTTGTTGGCATATTGTGGCGTCAGCGTCAAAAAATGCCAAAACGTTACAGCCTCAGAATGCGATGGCTGTGGGTTCTAGTTTCAGCTCACTAATGCCGACGTCATCTACAGCTCAAAAACGCCAACGTTTTTATGGGGCCATTGACTAACATGGAGAGCTGCAAAAAACGCCAGAAAACGCCGGCGTCAAAAAACGTCCGTGTGTATGAGGCCTTAATGGGACAGATAAAAACAATTTACACTCACAAAAGAAGGTAATGAGATCGCAGAAAAGGATCATCCGTGGGTGGCAGGGAGACGGGCGATGCTGTGGCAGCCGTAGACCAGGAGCCTGGACCTGACACACTGGTGGCTTCCAGCGCAAACAGGACACAGGGAGCCGACCTCCGAGCGTTCACACACAAGAGCACCGCGTCACTTCCGGATCAGCCCAACGGGAGGTGCGCGCGTTCGGATCATTCGTGATCCCTCATCAGGCGAAGCAGGCCTGTTGTCCTGTGTCCTGTTTGCGCTGGAAGCCACCAGTGTGTCAGGTCCAGGCTCCTGGTCTACGGCTGCCACAGCATCGCCCATCTCCCTGCCACCCACGGATGATCCTTTTCTGCGATCTCATTACCTTCTTTTGTGAGTGTAAATTGTTTTTATCTGTCCCATTAAAGGTGTATACTGCACTTAGAGGCGCTGCGGTCTTTATGTTCTTGCTGCACAGAGTCTTCCTGCTCGTTCCAGCTGGCTGCCTCCTGCTGCATACCATCTTTTACACCATATATATGGACGTTTTGGGACTATTGCCTTCCTATCTCTTCTCACCCTCCACGTTTTAGATTGGTATGTTTATATGTTATTATCAGAAGGTTGGAGTGACTTGTGAGCGCAGTGTCTACTATTTTATTTGCTAGTTTTAAATCAATTGGCTCAGCCAATCACCTTTTCCACTGGGGTTCAGTAAAACTGGCACATTGGTAGATTTTTGAACCAACTTTTGTACGAACATACCCACAAAAATTCTCATTGGTGCATTTGATGGCATGACGAATGTCATTCAAAAGTACTTCCAAAAACATTTGCTTTTTAATATTTGATTATTCCGTTTTGGAGCGAATGGATTTTCTCCAAAAAAAAACACATTCACTGTTAGAAATTTGTTTGTTCCAGAAAAAAAAAATTCCATCCTGCTCCTTTGTCACTGTTGTCAAAAATAAACTTCAATTTGACCCTACTAATGATTAGAAAATCAAAAAAATGTTCCTAAAAAAGTTTGTGAACAAAATCCTGCTACTCTATGGTCATCTTAACCAATTGCTTACTGGGCACTTAAACCCCCCTCCTGCCCCGGCCAGTTTTTGGCTTTCTGCGCTGTTGCATTTTGAATAAAAATTGCGCGGCCGTGCAACATTGTACCCAAACAAAATTTTTATCATTTTTTCCCCCACAAATAGAGCTTTCTTTTGGTGGTATTTGATCACCTCTGGGGTTTTTATTTTTTGCGCCATAAACAAACAAAGAGCGCCGATTTTAAAAAAAGGACAATATTTTTTACCTTTTTCTATAATACAAATTAAAAAAAAAAATATATATATATATAAAAAAAAATATTCATCAGTTTAGGCCGATATATATTCTTCTACATATTTTTGGTAAAAAAAAATCGCAATCGGCGTATATTGATTGGTTTGCGCAAAAGTTATCGCGTCTACAAACTATGGAAATTCATTTATGTTGTTTTTATTATTTTTTTTTTTTTTACTAGTAATGGCGGCAATCTGCGATTTTTATTGGGACTGCGATATTATGGTCATGTCGGACATTTTTGACACTTTTTTAGGACCAATGCCATTTATACAGCGATCAGAAATTTACCCACTGATTACTGTATAAATGTCATTGGCAGGGAAGGGGATAACACTAAAGGGGCAGTGAAGGGGTTAACTGTATTCCCTGTATGTGTTCTAACTGTTTGGGGGGCGGGGCTGGCCGGGACATAACAGATCTAACTGATCCCAGTGACAGGGATCAGTAGATCTGTCAAGCCCCTCTTCACAGAGCAGGGAACCGCCGTGTTTACATCGGCAGTTCCCCGTTCTACAGCTCTGACAAGTGATCGCGGGTCTCGAGCAGACAACGAGTCCACCCGACTCGCGGGCACACCCATGGAGCGTGCACAGGGGACAAGTCCACGGATGCCAGCCTGGAAATTCAGATCCACGCTGGAGCCGTACTTCAGCAAAAGCGTGGATCTGAAGGGGTTAAAGCAGTATTGAACCCAGAAGCCAACATTTATTAAAATGTAGCATTAGTTTTCTTTTTTAAGCTTTCTTTCCTTTATTTTTATCTGTTGATTCAGCCAGTAAAGCCGGATACACACTATACAATTAATCATAAATTAAATATAATATGAGGTCAAATCTTAAGGCTGGGTTCACACTGGGAATGGCTCCGGCGCACAGCAGGGGTCTGGTGTGTCCTGGTCCACCGTTTCAGGTCCAATTTCAGCCCAAATTTTTGGCTGAATTAGGACCTGATATGGACCAAAAGACGAACAGGGCTCCTGTGCAAATTCACACTGGAGCCGCTCCGGAGATGTGTGAACCGGCTCCATAGAGAGTCGGTCACATTCTCCTGCTATTGCGAGTTGGATGTTGCAATGGGGTGAACCCAGACTAAAGCTGGATACACATTATCCAATTTTCTGCAGATTTTTTCCTTCAGATTTACCACAACCATATAATATGAGGTGAAACCTTAGGAGTTTCAATTTGCATGCAATCAGACAGGACCTTGCACTACATGGTTTTGATAAATCTAAAGGAAATCTGACAACAAAAGTTGTATAGTGTGTATGGGGTCTTAGTCTGTTGTTTTTTTTAAAGAACAAGCTCTCCTGCAGATGTATCAGTTAGAAGGATGGGATAAACCATTCAACACTGCCAGGGGTGCTTACAATGATCAGTTTTATGCATTTATGTAAAGTTTGCTGTAACTGCTTATAAAGTGTGAGTTGGAGTTTGGCTTCAGTTTGTTAGTGTATCTAAATCTGCTATTCCATCCTACACTCCCTCCCCCTAGACAGACAATGCTGCTGCCCAAATGTGCCCCCTGTGCTTCTTAACCACTTCATCCCTGGAAGGATTTCCCACTGTAGGACCAGAGCACTTTTTGCGTTTCGGCACTGCGTTGTTTAACCACTTTAAGACCGAGCCTCTTTTTGGAGTTCGGTGGTTTTCAGATAAAAACAGGTTTTTTTTGCTATAAAATTACTTAGAACCCCCAAACATCATATATTTTTGTTTCTAAGACCCTAGAGAATAAAATGGTAGCCATTGCAAAACTTTATGTCACACCGTACTTGTGCAGCGGTCTTACAAGCGCGATTTTTTTTTTTTTAAAAATTCATTTTTTTTAGTTAAAAAATAAGACAACAGTAAAGTTAGGTCAATTTTTTTCCATATTGTGAAAGATGTTACGCCGAGTAAAATGATACCCAACATGTTATGCTTCAAAATTGCGTCCGCTCGCGGAATGGCGACAAACTTTGCACCATAAAAATCTCCATTGGCGACGTTTAAAAAATTCTACAGGTTAGCATTTTTGCGTTACAGAGGAGGTCTAGGGCTAGAATTATTGCTCTCGCTCTAACGATCGCGGCGATACCTCACATGTGTGGTTTGCACACCGTTTTCATATGTGGGCAGGACTTACATATGCATTCGCTTCTGCGCGCGAGCTCGCAAGGTTGGTGCGCTTTCAAATTTTTTTTTTTTTTTTTTCATTATTTATTTTACTTTTTAATTTTTATTTTTACAACTTTCTTTTTTTAAAAAAAATTTTTGATCACTTTTTTTCCTATCACAAGAAATGTAAACATTGTATTAGAAAAAAGCATGCCAGGACCTCCAAAATATGAGATCCGGGGTCAAAAAGACCTCAGATCTCATTTTTACACTCAAATGCATAAAAAAAGAAAAAAAAAATTTTTGAAAAAAATGGCAGGGGAAAAAAAAATGTCCCCTTTAAGAGCATTGGGCGGAAGTGACTTGTGACGTCGCTTCCACCCAGCCATGTTATGGAGCCGGGTGAGTGGCTTCAGCCACTCACTCGGCTCACGGACACTGGGGGGGACGGACCCCATCATCTCCGCTGCTGCTGGCGGGTCCGGTAAGCAGCGGAGATGACCGGAAAGCGGCGGGAGGGGGGGGACCCTCTCCCGGCGCTGATAAAAGTGATTTTGCGGTGAATCCGCCGCTAAGACCACTTTTATCTTGCAGGGAATCGCCTGCAGAAAAAATAGATACCGGGGTTATGGTAGCTATCTGCTACCATAACAACGGTATTCCACTTCAAAGTACCGCCGTCAAACAACGTATGGTGATCCGGAAGTGGTTAACTGACAATTGCGCAGTCGTGCTACGTTGTATCCAAATAAAATTTGCGTCCTTTTTTTCCCACAAATAGAGCGTTCTTTTGGTGGTATTTGATCCCCTCTGCGTCATTTCTGGTCGCCGCTATAAACAAAAGAAGAGCGACAATTTTGCAAAAAAACCCAAAATTTCTTACTTTTTGCTAAAATACAAATAAAAAAAAATATATAAAAAATATTTTTTTCCATCGGTTTTGGCCGATTTATATTCTTCCTAATTTTTTGTAAAAAAAAAAATCACAATCGGCGTTTATTGATTGTTTTGCGCAAAAGTTGCCGCATTTACGGATGATGAGAATTCATTTCTAAGGTTTTTAATTTTTTTTATTTTTTACTAGTAATGGCGGCGATCTGAGATTTTTAGTGGTACTGCGATATTGCAGCGGACATGTCGGACCATTTTGACACTTTTTTGCGACCACTGGCATTTATACAGCGATCAGTGCTATAAAAATGCACTGATTACTGTGTAAATGCCATTGGCAATGAAGGGGTTAACTTGCAGGGGGCACTCCAAGGGTTAACTGTGTTCCCTGGGCATGTTCTAACTGTCTGTGGGCTGCCCTGGCTGGGGAAGGGGATGATCATGGCCTCCATATAGAGGAAGCCTGCGATCACAGCCCTTCCCCCTCTAACAGAACGGAGGTCCGTGTTTACTTACACGGACCTCCGTTCTTTCAGTGCGGGGGGGGGCATCCTGGGTAGCTGGCGGAGATCGAGTTCACACAGTGAGCGTGCCCACGGTGGCGCGCACGCGCTCACAATGCTAGTTATCGTGGCCGCCATACTGTGGCAGCGTTTGCGTCACGCTGCGGTGGGAGGTCGGCAAGTGGTTAATTCAAAGTGAAGGTACTTTAATACAGGAGGTGTGTTACTGGCCAGATCACCATGCGAGAACAGGGGGGAAAAAAGCCTAAAAAACAAATGCAGCCACCACATTTAATGAGCAAGCTGCAATATACTGTATTACATTTTTGGTTTTGGGTTTAATTCCGCTTTAAGATTACTGGACTCCCATCTGTCTACATGACTAACGTGGCATTTGTCATTAAAAAAGAAAGTCATGTTTCAAAAAAGGTACAATCAAGATATTGTGCCAGTGGAGCTGTGGGTGTCTAAGCTGAGCTCTCTATGATAAAGGTAATTAGCACATCCTGTTCTTAAGATCAGTGTCAACATCCTCCAGCCAAAGCTAAAGCTGAATATCAAATGTATATAAAAATGATTGACGCATATCGGTTTTACACAGTGACCTCAAATGGGTGTGCTTGGTTAACATAATTAGATTAACATCTACTATATCTGGTTCATTCGAATAAAAAATAATAAAATCATTAACCACTTGCCGACCGCCAACCGCAGTTTGACGGCGACAAGGTGGTTCGATATCGCAAATCGCCGTCATATGACGGCGGCTGAGAGATCGTGTACTGTGAGCGCGCGTGCGCCGCTGTAAGCGCGCTTGCGTGCTCACTGTGTTCGGGTGCGGCCAGGGAGCGGGTAGGGCGGATGTCTGCGGCTACCCGCAATGGCCCCCCCCTGCAGTGAAAGAACGGAGGTCTGTGTATGTAAACACGGATCTCCGTTCTCATAGGGGGAAGGGCTGTGATCACAGGCTTTCTGTATATGGAAGCTGTGATCACTCCCCTCCCCTCCCCCTGGCAGCCCAGCACCAATACAGTTAGAACACGCCTAGGGAACACATTTAACCCCTTCACTGCCAATGGCATTTACACAGTAATCAGTGCATTTTTATAGCACTGATCGCTGTATGAATGCCAATGGTCCCAAAAAAGTGTCAAAATGGTCCAACATGTCTGCCGCAATATCGCAGTACCGCTAAAAATCGCAGATCGCCGCCATTACTAGTAAAATATAAAAAAATAAAATAAAAACCCCAGAAATTAATTCTCATCATCTGTAAACGCGGCAACTTTTGTGCAAACCAATCAATAAACGCCGATTGCGATTTTTTTAACCAAAAATATGAGGAAGAATATAAATTGGCTGAAACCGATGAAAAAAAAAAGCAAAAAGTAAGAAAAACAGTTTGTTTTTTTTTGCAAAATGTCGCTCTTTTTATTTATAGCGGCGATCATAAATGACGCAGAGGGGATCAAATACCACCAAAAGAAAGCTCTATTTGTGGGGAAAAAAGAACGCAAATTTTGTTTGGGTACAACGTCGCACGACTGCGCAATTGTCAGTTAAAGCGGCGCAGTGCCGAATCGCAAAAAGTGCTCTGGTCCTAAAGTGTGAAATCCTTCCGGGGCTGAAGTGGTTAAACATGTATTTTTTTTGATAAGGCAAAGTGACAGGGTCTCTTTAAAGCTAAGATTTAGGTATGGCAGTGGCATGAAGTGTAGGTATGGAATAGGTATTGGTCCATACTGGTGGAATCTCTGTGGAAGCTGGAAATCACTGTAGTAGCCACCATTATTCCAGGTATCTCCACTAGCTTCCAGGTCCCATGCCAGGTGGCTGCTCTGCTACATTGTTAATATAGGAGGTTGGGCCCCTTGGCACAGGAGCCATTCAGAGAAGGCCTTGCATTTTTTCAATGAATGCAAAGCATTCTATGATTGGACGTGGTGGGGTGCGTGACATCACTGTCCAGCCTCTCCACCTCGTTCAATCAGACAATGCTTTGGATCCACTTGGCAAATGCAAAGTGATATCCGAATGGTACCGATGCCAAGCAAGGTGAGGGTATATCTTCCTGTACAAGGGAATTCCCAACATTTTTTAGAGATTTCCTCTTACTTCCGGTTGCATCTCCAGGACCAAAATGGGCCATAGATGGATTGAAAGTCTACCGGCTCAGCACAGACAAGATGAATTTCAATGGCTGTTCCCGCTAGAGAGAAGTCCATTGAATGATCAGCTGCTCTGATCAGGAACTGACAGGAATCAGGGAACTGACAAGGGTTTAGCGTGGTTGTAAACCCTTACATGTGCCCTATGAAGTAACTGGCCTCACGCGATAAATGGAAATGAAACAAATCCTCCTACATAAGTTGTATCTGTCTATCTGCAGTCTTCTTTTCTCTATAGCCATTCAAAGTGCAGTTCTCTATAGCCATTCAAAGTAAAGCTTGTCTGCGATATCAGAAAACAAGGGGTGGGGAAATGTAATTACACACTGCAGAGCTTAGTGAAAAGATCTCTGTTAGAGAAAATCCGGCAGGAAGAACATTGTTTGCTGACCTTTTGAGCTCTCCCGCGCGTTCACGCGCGCTTCCGAGCGTTCACACGCGCTCCCGCATGTTTGCGTGCACGCGCCCATGCTGCAAACGGGGCCAAACGGCTCTATTTCTGCTCTGCAAGCCCTGCAGCAAGTGCTGTCTGATCTACAGCGTGTGACCCGTCTTTCCTGAGCGACCTGAACCTGTTATCTGTTCCTCTTATCCCCCATACCCATCCTTGTTCTTTATTATATTCCTCCTGGTGTGTTTCTGACTCCAGCCCCATCACTCCAGCGATGCAACATAGTTATTATTTTATTTAATTCCCAATTTAATTCTGTTTACACATCATTCACTATGATCATGTTGCATTTATTATTGATATACTTTCTTACAGTCATGCATTACTATTCAATTTGGGGGACATTCAGGGACACTCCTATCCCCACTTCCTTTCCATCATGCCGGTCTTCCGTCTGGTCTCTCGGTGGGTGTCACTTGCCCCGCCCCCTCAGCTCCCGGACAGGATGCCTTCCCGTACTTGCCCGCCGGGGTTCAATCCTTGGAGCCAGGTGATTCAATTGTAAGTATGTGGTCCTTCCAGGCCCCCAGCTTCTACCCCATCATAACCCTGTTTTTGGTGTACTCATCTTTGCAATTTGTTTTCTAGATACCCTGCATCCACTCCTGAGGAAGCGAGCAGAGCTCGCGAAACGTGTCGAGATAAAGATGCATTGTATATTTACCTTATTTGGATCTACCAGTCTTTATGTATATCCTTTATTGCTATTACATTGAATATGTCACCTTTGCAGCTTCATGCTGACAGGGACTACCATCATCTGGCCAAATATCCATCTCCTTATTTATCTATGCATGTGGTGAATTACTATTTATTATGTACTTTTACCATGTTCAATATGTATTGTCACGGTTTTCATGCCGTACAAATATGATTATCAATCCAGTTATATATTTATATGTCAACTACATGCATATAATAAAATATTTTAATTACGTACGTTGCGAGCACACACTTAATTTAAAGTCCCACCCTTTGTTGTATATATGTTATCTGTTTCTGTGACCCGGCTTGCCCCGACCTTGTCTGAACTCTGCCTTTATCGACCCTTGGCTTGCCTACAACCAACCGATTGCCTGATCCTTCTGTACTTCTGACGTCAGCCTGTTAACGAACTCTGCTTGAACCCGACCACTCTCCTGCCTGAACCCTTGTACCGCACCGCCAGCCAGTTGCTGACCCAGCCCGCACAACCACCCTCCAGCTGCACGAGCGCTCCAACGGACCATCTACCATCACCAGTGACCCAGTCTGACCCTCGTGCTCTTCTGCACTCCCGAGCCACCTGTCTACTCCACCAGGGGTTCCCGAGTCAGGTTAGTAAAGGAGGTTGCCTACTGCATAAGTCAGACTCGCCTACCAGGTACCTGACAATCTCTGAGAGCTGATTGGAGGGAAGAGACACACACCCCTTTACACAGCTCACAGGAACAGAGCTGAGGCTGTCAATCAGCTGGAGCTCCCTCCCCTGTCACCATTTTTCTCTTGGTGTTAGGAAAACTTTGATTCTTAGAGTACAATTGGATTTCAAATGAGCCAGCATAGAGTGTCTGCCTGCCCCAAATCTCAGTTGTTCTATAGATTCATTTTTTTTAATTGACCGTATTGTGACTCTTGTTACTTTTATTTATCTGATTTGAAAGTAAACCAGGAGCAAGGTCTGGCGAGTCATCATCTGAAGGCTTGAAGTAGCTGGTACACAGTTGGGCATCATTAACTGAGCAAATGATGAAGCAAAAAAATCATAAGCAGGGGATACCTTCAGTAATACAACAAGTCAAAATAACCAATAGGTTTAGAGATTTGTGCAGCTGAGGTTTCAGTCTTTCTTAATAAAGTCAAGCTTGACCCCACTCCTTCCTGAGCCTCACGCTTAGTCTTCCCATGGTATGGATGGTGTAGGAGGGTTATCCCATGCGACTGTGTAAAATGATAGTTTACACCAGGTTTTCTGGGTTTGAAGCACACTAATGGCTCAAGTGCGTGGTGCATTTATCTTAGAGCCAGAGTTAGAGTTCAGAGCCCCACCACCTCGAGGAGGTCAGTGTGGAGCCGTGTGAGGTGCTGCTGTGCACCATGGTGTCCAGATCAGGATAGGACAGAGCAAGGCCCGATCCTGAGAGAGAGTCCACGAGGGACCTAAACAGCTAGGAGGCTGTAAGGAAGATGGTAGAAGGTAGAGCTGAGGTGCAGCACCTGTGCATAAACACTGGGACACGTTTCATGGTCAGGAGGACCACAAAGGTACTAAAGATCAGGAAAGACCCTGAAGAAGTACTTGGAGCAGTAAAGCTGCCTCAAGAAAGCCAGGAGGCTGAATGTTTTGTTTATTGCATTGATGGTAAGAACCCCCTAGGAAGTTTTGTTGTTCGTTAATAGTAGTAGTAAATAATAGTGGACAGAAAAGCCTTGAGAACTATATCTGGCATGGAGTAAACTCACTGTACTGGCACTACCATTGAGCTTTAATAACCCCAATATGTTTCACTTAGCTACTGGGAGTCTAAATAGACAGGATATATGTGTAGGAAGGGGGGTGGGTAGGCAGGTGGTGGTTGTTTGAAACATCCTCCATGTTTCCCTCCTCATTGGGTACTTCTTCTGGGCTACTCTAGGTACCTTGTACAGGGTCACTACACATGGAGTACCCTTGCTTTGTGCAATTTTTTTCAATGCCCTGGGACAAGGCTGAGGTTGTCATGGGGGAATACTTGACCTTAAGACGGGCTTCCACTCTTAGAGATGAATGTTCACCATATACACTTGCAATGGAACTGTTTTTCAGTTAAGTCTCGATTCCCCATGACAGTGTACACTTTCTCTGTAATCTACATTTAGGAAGGACATGCTGAGCCAATGCCCATGTCCACCTGTCCAGGGTTTGCCACTATAATTCCTAGTAACGAAGTGGGCCCCATCATGCACTCTGTGCAGGCTCCACATGTGCACTTAACGTAACTCTCGAACTTTTGTACTTCTGCAGGATGAGAACCTCTGCAGTGCTAATCTGCTCCCATTGCTATGGAAGACTGCTGGCAGAAGGAGTGCTAGAGGCCATTCCACCTATAACAGCTATATGCTATTGACAGGCTGCTGTAAACCTTCTGTTACCCTAGGTAACCACTTGTGTCTTCACACTACTCCTCTTCACACCACAATGTGTTTAAGACCAACTCTGTGAACTGAACTATATGTGTGCTGGTTACTTGCATTACACCCCTTTCAATAACTTCAAACCAGGGAGGGACAACGTTTCAAAGGCTTTACTTAGAAAAGTGCAAGGGTGATTACAGAATCCAACATTCAAAAGCATAATTCTTCCCTAATTCCCTAACTCTAACTACAGGCTGTGGGCTGCCCCGGGATACCTCCAAAGGTAGTATTCGTGCAGTACAAAGTCCAACAGAGGAATTCTTCCAAAGTTGGTGTCTTTGGGACGAACCCCAGGTTCTGTTGACTTTACACCCAGGCAATGATGAGCGACATCCTTCTGCTCCTCGCAGATATTGTTCACCATCTCATTCCCTTACTGGCATCAGACCTGATGTGGCTCTCTACTGAATTTCTCTTGCGAGCAGTGTTGCCAACCTCCCGCAGTGTTTTTTACTGGCAAAACATGGAAAATTTACTGGCGGAGCACATTTTTTACTGGCAACCTGAAAAATAACAGAACTCCTATTAAAAACTAAGACAATTGATATTTAAACACAACATGGAAACACTGACAATACCCATATCAAGTTATTTGCCCGGTTTACACTTAAAAAGTCAGCGCAGCATGACAAATTATCAGACCCTGATTTTTACAACTGTCAGTAAATTTACTGGCAGTTGGCAACACTGCTCCATACTTGGGGTCTCATCCAGAAGTGAGAAACCCACAACTCCTCTTATCAGACGCCAGCAGAGCACCTCCCACCGATCCAGAACTTCACAAACCCGTCCTGGTGTGGGCACTTCCTGTACATGGGGGGGGCTCCCCTTCTATGAAACTTGCAGACACCCCCACCCCCTGCCATGGGGGGAGCCCCTCCTGGATGTGGGCAGCTGTGTACCTGGGATGTCAGACGGCTCCTGTCTGCGTAGTGCGTACAAAGCGGGACCCCCGGGGGCCACAGTCACTTACCTTGGTGAAGTAGAGCAGCCACAGTTCGTAGAGCCTCTCCTTAGATGCCATCCTGCAACTGGAGAGGTGCCGCGCCGCAGAGTTCAACCATTCAAAAATGGCGCCAGGCGGCACCATCACATCACTGCGCATGCGCCTGCCCGACCGAGCGTGTACGAGTTCTCCCGAGCTCGGCAGGCTTCGAAATGGCGCATGCGCAGTTGCACTGTCGGCCCGCAGCCATCCTTTTTATGGGCACCGCTGTCCGTAACAGACATTCGCGGACAGCCAGAAAATAGACTGGGATTTACTGGCTGTCCGTGAATTAACGGACGGTTGGCAACACTGCTTGGGAGCCAACTCTTGGAACAAACTCTTGTAAGACTCTCCGGGGGCACTCTCGTGGGCCGAACTCCTGTACCGGACCACTGTCCCATATTTAAATATCACAGGATTAGTGGGCCAGACCCAGGAAGGAACCCACCAAAAGACCAAAGAACCGGGAAAGGCATCAAGTCCTACCCTCCCAGCCGGGACAGTGCCTAACTGGCTATTTTAACCTGCTTACGTGTGGTCAAGATGGACTTGAATATTGCCTTGAATATTTTGAAGTTGACATTGGTTTCCACATATACTAATGAAAGCACTAATAATAAATATTACAATTTTCAACCTAAGTAGCGGCCTAAGTAAGTGAAAAACATATGTTTCGGTAATTTCCATGTGCAACAGGAGAACCTCAATGTGGAATGTGAGAAAGTGGCTAACTTTAATATCTGTGAAAAGTCATACTCTAGCAGACAGTGTCATATGAGGTTCCTCATTACAGATGGAATTTATTTGGAGAGGGGGTGTTAATGATAATGAAATATACAGAACTCCTGAGGGGTGTAATCCAGTCACTGAACCCGAGAAAGATGTGCAGCTGTGCAAACAAGTTTTAAAAGAAATTTCCTCCTTAGGCATTATAAATGGAATTATACGAGGTGTGAAACTACAGCATAAGTTATCCTTTTACATTGCTTTCATAACAGCATTTTATAGGGATGGGAGCATATATATATGTAGCCATGTGCTCCCTTAAGAGTGGCTGAAAGTTGTGGTCCACCCGCCTGCTGCCCTCAATCACACAAATTCCACACACCCGGAGTCACTGAACAGGCCGGTACTTTGTTTTTGTTGTTTTATTTAGGGGTTTGAACTTGGATGACTATGGGATGCCCAGTAATTGAACATGAGACAACACTATATACACCTCCGGTATATACACTTCTTCACCTCCAGCACACTACTGCTGACTGTTACACTTCTCCTGCAAGGCCTCAGAACTACCCTTTGTTGTTGCTGGCTTCCACAGACTGCTGTCTCTCTCTCTCCCAGTCTGTCCCAGCCGTCCCCTCTAACTCCCAGGGGCGCCACTCACCGACTTATTGGTGGATTTCTTTAAAGAGTCTCCTTCCATGTAGACCTCGGCTGCTCTCCCGCTTCTCCTGTGCCGCTCCAGGAGCCTACTCCTGCTCCTGGCTGTACCCAAGCCCCAGGCCTCAGGTTCACCCACCCAGAAGGGGGATCTCCTCCCGGGGAGGCATGCTCTGCAGCTCCTGACTACATCCTCACTCTTCCACCCCGCTTTCCAGAACTTTCCAAGCTCAAGGGGGTGGAATCTCCAAGGGGTGTTCCTTACCTCTATCTCCAGCCCCTCCCTGAGCTACTCCCCTAGCCCAGATAAAAACATTCAGGCCTGCACCTACAGTCAGGCCTGACTAGATTTTTCCTTACCTATCAAAAATCGACAAAAGTAAAGCACCTATACTATGGGGGCGCTACATATAATATTTCATATTTAACAATTTTAGATTGTATTTTAAAGCCCTGCATATAAAAAATGCCACCTATAAAGTAAATTTATGAGGTCCTAAACATCTAAGCAAGCTGTGCTGCTGAAATGTTTTCCACTCTCTGTATCCACACGAAGAACCTCGGATTCCAGGCTTGAGGTGGACACAGGGAATCAGCTTCTGCCATTCATCAGTCCAATGACTCAATCTCAGTGGCCAGAAAATTTGTCAGCAATAGACTGTTGAATGGTGGAGGACAAGGCTTAATGTTAACTTTGTCATGTTCCTGTTGGGAATATGGGCCAGTCGATACAACAGGACCACAAAAACCAATTTGAATATCAGCACAGGTACTCCCATGCCTTAAAGCAGACTAGTTATAGGTGAGGGCAGTGGCAATTTGTTTGTACTGTTGGGATACTGGCGAGGGGATGCACTAGACACATTCTCCCTAGAGCCCTTTCTATATAAAGTGAGACTGAACCCCAACATTCAAGGGCTGACGATAGTCAACAACCAACATAAAATAGCCGCTTATGCCGACGACCTACTTTTCACCCTTGCATTAAGGAATTGAGGTGTTGCTGCGCTATGGAAGTGTTGTGCTAGCTGTTGCCTCCACCTGCAGCTGTCAAGCAGCTGCTAAGTAATGAGTGTAAGGAAAAGAGAGGATTAGGGCACTGCTAGAAAAGTGCATGTGAAGGAAATGCATTAGAAAAAAATGCATGGGAAAAAATATAAAAAATAATAAATATTAAATAATGAATAGTTATATGTAACCTTATTATTTCAACCCTAAAGTGCCAGTGCAGTGAAACAATATATGTGAAAAAAACTTCATATGTGAAAAAGCTTCATATGTGAAAAAGCTTCATATGTGAAAAGCTTCCCAGTGTAGGAATAAATACACACTATATAAAATTATAATGCTAATAAAATGCCAATAAAATTGCCAATAAAAAAACGGGTGTTGTAAATCAATAGAATTCCCTAGGTGTGATGATGGAAAATATCTGATGAAAACTATATAATGTGAAAAAATATATAATCAATAAATAAAATGCTTCTGCGGTCTTTGAGCAATATTTAAATACAAATAACCAACATATCACAATTTTGCGAATGTATAGACACAGTTTATGTACTGTTCCAATATTTCAAGAGTCAATCACAAGGTCCATATATCATCGACAACAGTCCAGACCAAGTTATGCCATACAGACAATCACCGTTCATATGTCAAACAGCCGAAGGGATGATAGTATAGCAAGCCTTTCTCAAACCAATGCTGCAGACCCGGGGATACTGTTCCTAATGTGCCGGGGATCCCGTTCCCCGCGGGCTACTGCCACATCTCCAGAGCGCCGCCTTACGCATTTCGTCATTGGACGTCGTTGCCTCAAACAACGTCCAATGACGAAAAGCGTAAGGTGGAGCCATTGCGTCGTCACGCACCCACGATCCCGAGCTGTACGAGAGGAATTCCAGCCGCGGGTCTATGTCTGACTTCTTCAGCTTAATAGTAAGTACAGTAGACAGTGCATCAAATACACTCTGTACTTGACATTTACTCTGAATTTCTTTTCCTTCCATTACTTTGATGCACTGGGCTCTGGAGATGTGGCAGTAGTCCGCTGGGAGTGGGATCCCAGGCAGATTAGGAGCAGTATGCTCTTTACCTGGCTGTAATGCTGACCCATGGGTCTGAATGCTTTCTAAGCCAGAGCCTGTATGCACATCAGAAAAGTTTAAGGAAAGTTAATAATTCTTATCTGCATACCTCCTCTGGGTTAATGAATATAAATATTGGAACATCAGAGCCATGGTGCTGGCATTTTCAGAAAGAACAGTCAGTAGTGGAAACCTCTGTAAACATAAAAACAGATTAGAAATTGCTAATCAGACAATGGCAGCTTGATCCTTCTATTAAGCTTTTGCATCAGGCTTCTCAAACATTTGCATGCGCTTTGTGTGATAATGACTAAGCCCCTCCCCTTCATGACATTGTCGAAAAAGGGTGGAGCATGGGTGACCTTAAAATGATGTCCCCCCCCCCGTTCTACGGACGCCCTTGGTTGATTGGACATAATTTGGAAAAGCACCCACCTGTCTATATAAGGTCCCACAGTTAACAGTGCATGTCAGAGCACAAACCAAGCCATGATGCCCAAGGAATGGTCTGTAGACCTCCGAGAAAGGATTTTATCGAGGCATAGATCTGGGGAAGGGTACAGAAACATTTCTGCAGGATTGAAGGTCCCAATGAGCATGATGGCCTCCATCATCTGTAAATGGAAGAAGCTTGGAACCACCAGGACTCTTCCTAGAGTGTGCTACCTGGCCAAACTGAGCGATCGGGGAGAAGGGCCTTAGTCAGGAAGGTGACCAAGAACCCAATGGTCAATCTGACAGAGCTTCAGCGTTTCTCTGTGGAGAGAGGAGAACCTTCCAGAAGAACAACCATCTCTGCAGCACTCCACCAATCAGGCCTGTATGGTAGAGTGGCCAGACGGAAGCCACTCCTTAGTAAAAGGCACATGATAGCCCATCTTGAGTTTGCAAAAAGGCACCTGAAAGACTCTCAGACCATGAGAAAAACAAATTCTCTAGTCTGATAAAACAAAGATTGAACTCTTTGGCCTGAATGGCAAAAATGTAAAAAAAAATGGCCTCATGTCTGGAGGAAACCAGGCACCCCTCATCACCTTGCCAATACCATCAAATAAAGATATATGATCTGGCACTCCCACCAATGGCGAGCCTCCATCCCTAATTATGATAAACATACAAAAGAAAAAAAGGCGGTCGTTGGGACTTTGAGCGAGGCAAGCCATTGCAAAGTTACATCAAGTAGCAAATGCATCTAGTAACAAGTACGTGGATTAGATGGATATAATGAATGCGTTTATTATACACATAAAGGATAATATCATGAAACAGCCGACAATAGATTCAAGTAGCAGAACAATGACATAAGGCTGACAATTGATCATAATAGGTACATAGTGACATAAATGAAAACAGATGCACAGCAATTGTATGCTATGCCGTTCAAGGTGTTGCACTATACACAATACTCTACGCGTTTCCAGGATCCGTTCTCTCGTCAGGAGTATCATATCACAATTAGTCTATGGATATAGATAATACAGAGGGTATATTAGTAAATTACACAGAAAAAGATCTTTGGTAAAAAGAAAAAAGCCAATGAGGGTGTTCTTACATGTCAGCTTCACAATTGTCCTAACAAGTATCCATGGGACAGTGGGCACCCAGGGATGCCAATACCATCCCTACAGTGAAGCATGGTGGTGGTGGCATCATACTGTGCGGATGTTTTTCAGTGGCAGGAACTGGGAGACTAGTTAAGATCCAGGGAAAGATGAATGCAGCAATGTAAAGAGACATCCTTGAGGAAAACCTGCTCCAAAGCGCTCTGGACCTTAAACTGGAGTGAAGGCTTATCTTCCAACAGGAGATTGACCCAGCCAAGATAACAAAGGAGTGGCTATGGGACAACTCTGTGAATGTCCTTGAGTGGCCCAGCCTTTAACCCGATTGAACATGTCTGGAGAGATCTAAATGTCTGTGCACCAACATTCCCCATCCAACCCGATGGAGCTTGAGAGGTCCTGCAAAGAAGAATGGGAGAAACTGCCCAAAAATAGAAGTGCCAAGATTGTAGCATCATACTCAAGAAGACTTGAGGCTGTAATTGGTGCCAAAGGTGCTTCAAGTATTGAGCAAAGGCTGTGAATACTTATGCACATGGGATATTTTTTCATTTTTTATTTTTAATAAATTTGCCAAGATTTCACACAAACTTCTTTCGCTTGGTCATTATGGGATATTGTTTGTAGAATTTTGAGGAAAACAAATTAATTTAATTTATTTCGGAATAAGGCTGTAACATAACAAAATGTGAAAAAAATGAAGCGCTGTGAATACTTTCCGGAATGCACTGTATATCTATTTCTCTATTAATAGACATTAAATGGCGCTTTACTTGGAAAAATTATGACTAACATTTTACATGCAAACTTCAGAGAGTTGTACCATGTCTATGTTTAGAATATTCATAATGTGGTAAAGCAGATTGATGCAGCAGGCATGCAAAATACACATGGACAAAAGCAAACAGCCAGACAAATGAAGCATAATAAATGATGATAAAATTCAAATGGTCTGTAAAATGCAAACATCCCGTACATTCATACTTTCCCCAGTGCAGTTCATTCAGACTGTCACAATAGACAAAGCAGATACAAATCACATGGACAAGTGGATAGGCACATCAATGTAAAAGCATTGTATAACTTGGGAAAGTTGCATGCCCTACCCCTAGTGCTGAATTAGAATACATCTAAGGACCTCTCCTAAGCAGAGATGTAACCATTATACTTCACAAAAACAATTCATTTTGTGGATTTTCTTAAGTTAAAAGCCACCATATTAGTAAAAGCCAAACTATAATAAAAGTTTACATTGACTTTTTCACCAACTAAAAAATTCCAGGTAAAGCACATAGGAATTAAGTATTTCAAGTGCTTACTTTCAGCGTTATTTTTTTTATTGACTTACAATATGCCTTTGATCTCACTGGCAAATTTGACTACTTTGCGTCCTTATATTTATTTCAGGTACTTATATAGCGCTGTCAATTTACGCAGCGCTTTACATATACATTGTACATTCACATCAGTCCCTACTACCCTCAAGGAGCTTACAATCTAAGGTCCCTAACTCACATTCATACATATACTAGGGCCAATTTAGACAGGATCTAATTTTACCTACCAGCATGTCTTTGGAGCGTGGAAGGAAACCGGAGTACCCGGAGGAAACCCACGCAGACACAATGAGAACATACAAACTCCAGGCAGGTAGTGTCATGGTTTGGATTTGAACCAGCGACCCTTTTGCTGCCAGGCGAAAGTGCTATCCACTGCACCACTGTGCCGTCATAGCCCCTCCTTCTTCTTGGATTGTCCAATTACAAACTGTGCTAGCTCCTCTGACCCTCCCTTCACCTTTTCTTAAATTTATGTAGCGGCTAGTTAGTGGTGAAAGAAAATACTACAGAGCAGCTGTCTCCAAAATGTGGTCCATGGTATGAATGCAGCCCTTTGCTTGCCTTTATCTGGCTCTTGGGAACCTATTCCTTCTATTCTACAAGGCATTGTCCCTCTCCCAGACACCATTCCTTTTTCCTGATATAACTTCCTTCCACTGACACCAATAATGGGACACTATTCCCCCCACTGATATCAATTATTGAGTGATATTCCTTCCACTGACACCAATGATGGTGGAACTACTGCTCCCACTGATACCAATTATCAGGCGCTATTCCTTCTACTGACATCAATGACGGGGCTCTATTCCTCCCACTGATACCACCAATGGGGCACTATTCCTTCCACTGACACCAATGATGGGGCAGTATTCTTCCCACTGGCATGAACGATGGGGCATAGAGTAACTCCTTCAACTAAGAGAAACGATTGGGCACTATTCCTCCCACTAACACCAGCGATAGGACAATATTCCTCACACTAATACTAATGATGGAGCACTATTTCTCCCACCAACACCAACAATGTGGCAATATTTCTCCCACTGACACATACAATGGGGTGCTATTCCTCCCACTGACACCAATGATGGGGCTCTATTCTTTCCATTGACACCAATGATGGGGCACTATTCCTCCCACTGATACCAACAATGGGGCACTACTCTTCTCACTGATACCAATTATCGGGTGATATTCCTTCCTGACACCAATGATGTGGCACTATTCCTTACACAGTCACCATGATGGGGCAGTACTCTTAACACTGGCACCAATGATGGGGCATAACTCCTTCCACTGACATAAATGATTGGGCACTATTCCTCCCACTGACACCAGCGATAGGGCAATATTCCTTAAACTAATACCAATGATGAGGCCCTATTTCTCCCATCAATACCACTAATGTGGCTCTATTCCTCCCACTGACACCAATGATGGGACTCTATTCCTTCCATTGACATCAATGATGGGGCTATACTTTATCGACCGACACCAATGATGGGGCACTATTTCTCCCAGTGATACCAACGATGAGGTACTATTCCTCCTCCTACTGACCATAGGTGCTATTTGATATATAGGAAAATTGCGCAATGGGACAAGTACACAGCTACCACAAGACATATAGTGTAAATACAAAATAAGAGAAGTGTAGTGCTAAAATCATGAAAAAATACTATAAATGTTAAAAAGTGTTATCCATAATTAATGTTGGTTCATAATAAAATTATGCGTTTAAGCAACAGATGTCCATAAGTGAATGTCCATTCATAAGTTCATATGTAGGGTCTTGAATATAGCCCAAATAGAGTGACAAAAGTTATTAAGGTGCAACCAATATAAAGAAAGTGAATCCGAAAAAGGATGGGTGGTAACACTGCCATATATACCATATATATTCGTATGGTGGTAATCCGGTCTTAAGGAACATGTGCGTAGCTATAAAGACTTGAAGTGGTAAGATTGTGCACTTACCGGATATGATGGACACACATAGCCATACGGCCAGTGGGTCAATCGGGCTTGCAAGGGGATATACCCCTGGTGGAATCAACTGCAGCAAGGTCCCAGAGTCAATGGATGGCTTGCGTCCATTCCACGTATTAACAGGTGAAGTCAGAGGAGATGGATAATTTCATTCCATGCAGATAACCACTTGGGATCTTTTATAAATCTGAGTGGCCGCTCTCCCCCCTCCTCCCGATCTCCGTACACTCTACATGTGATAGGTGCTATTTATCTTTTTTATTCCACCTGACCACCAAGTTTGAGGCATTGTTTACTCTCTGGGGCATTTTCTACTGACCCTGGCCATAGTCCGGTCCCCCTAAAGTCTGAGAGACAGTTAACTTGCCCTTTGTTTAGAACAGTGGTTCTCAACTCCGGTCCTCGGGACCCACTAACAGGCCAGGTTTGCAGGATAACTGAAATACATCACAGGTGATATCATTTGCTGCTCAGTGATTGCAGCATTCTAGTCTGCATCTCACCAAGGTAATACTTAAAATCTGGCCTGTTAGTGGGTCCCGAGGACTGGAGTTGAGAACCACTGGTTTAAAAAGTATGAAGACCCCTGCTATAGTTTCACTTAAAGCGGAATTCAGTGTCCCGGAGCTCCCTCACTGGCCGCTGCCAGCTTCCGCTGGTCTTCTTCTGGGTTTCGGTCTTCAACCATTTTGAGTGGCTAAGCCGAGATGAGGTCACTCCTGTACATGTGCGAAAGTTCAGTTCAGTGCATAGTGCAGACAGGCAGGCAAGAAACTTTATTTGCAAAGGAGAAATAGTATTCTGGGACTGCTAACAACACATCCAAGATGGCAGCACCCAGCAGCAGTCTTAGAACTTTTGGTTGTTTACAGAATGGAGGCTTTTACAGGTAAATAACATGCATAAAATACACTATATTGCTATAAATGTATTGGGACACCTGCCTTTACATGCACATGCACTTTAATGGCATCCCAGTCTTAGTCCGTAGGGTTCACTATTGAGTTGGCCCACCCTTTACAGCTATAAGAGCTTCAGCTCTTCTGGGAAGGCTGCCCACAAGGTTTAGGAGTGTGTCTATGGGAATGTTTGACCACTCTTCTAGAAGCACATTTGTGAAGCCAGGCACTGATGTAGACGAGAAGGCCTGGCTCGCAGTCTCTCCTCTAATTCATCTCAAAGGTTGAGGCCAGGACTCTGTGCAGGCCAGTCAAGATCCTCCACCCCAAACTCGCTCATCCATGTCCTTATGGACCTTGCTTTGTGCACTGGTCCAAATCATTTGGTGGAGGGTGGATTATGGTGTGGGGTTGTTTTTCAGGGGTTGGGCTTAGCCCCTTAGTTCCAGCAAAGGGAACTATTAAAGAATCAGCATACTAAGACATTTTGGACAATTTCATGCTCACAACTTTGTGGGAACAGTTTGGGGATGGCCCCTTCTTGTTCCAACATGACTGCGCACCAGTGCACAAATCAAGGTCCATAAAGACATGGATGAGCGAGTTTGGGGTGGAGGAACTTGACTGGCCTGCACATGAGTGCCTGACCTCACAAATGCGCTTCTGGAAGAATGATCAAACATTCCCATAGACACACTTCTTAACCTTGGGGACAGCCTTCCCAGAAGAATTGAAGCTGTCATAGCTGCAAAGGGTGGGCCAACTCAATATTGAACCCTACAGACTAAGACTGGGATGACATTAACGTTCATGAGTGTGTAAAGGCAGGCGTCACAATACTTTTGGTAATATAGTGTACCTTAAATGCACATATAGGGGTTGATTTACTAAAGCTTGAAAGTGCAAAATTTGGTGCAGCTTCACACAGAAACCAATCAGCTTCAAGGTTTTATTGTCAAAGCTTAATTGAACAAGCTGAAGTTAGAAGCTGATTGGCTAGCATGCACAGCTGCACCAGTTTTTGCACTCTCCAGCTTTAGTAAATAAACCCCATAATCTTTTGGGAAGATTAATGTGAAATGAATGATATGGAAGCAGGGTATTTTTTTTCATTTGCCACCTAAAAATACCATGTATACAATTCTATGTATTTTATCATTTGAGTTGATACAGTACATCTGTGAAAACTGTTGTCCTCCTACCATCTGGGCACATGCCACTGACTCACTATCAGTGGGAGCTGATTCTTGCAATGAAAGCCTCTCTCTTCTTGTACAATTACAGTCATTAGTGGTTGTTTTGCTGCACTGTTTTCCAGACTATGCCATTATAGCAGTGTGATAAATACCAGCCTTATCTCTCTGCGCCTTTGAAGTCTCCCAGGAGTTTGGGAGCCTGTGCCTGAATGTGGTTCTCACTGTTATTCACCTGTTTATCTGCAAGGACAAGGACTCTGCTGATTTCACATTTCAAGCAATGACAGAAGCCGCCAATCCCTAAGGAAAAGAAACATTATAAACATTCTAAACATTTGATATATGGTTAATATTTAACAATGAGCTGGGAGAAAGTTATGTACATGTTGTGTCTCTGATTTATGAAGGACAATTGATGTTTTTAAGGAGACCCTATCGCCATATGTAAGATTTATATTTTATAACTGCGTGGGAAATGTCAAGCATAGTTCTCACTTAAAGGCACCCTGTTGAATCAAACTGTGTTATGCTGCAGAATTCAGTACCAATAAAAGGAAAGGCAACTGCATTCTAAATTATAAGTCATAGTTGAAGTTTGCCGAAAACGGACTATGCAGTCAAGGGGTCCCAGTAGGTATTAAAAAAATCTATGCAGATTTTTAAAATGTTAATTCATTTTATTGTCATACCTGTAGGCCATTTGGGCTTCCCTGGAAGCCCGGTCAAAAAACTCCCAGTTAACAATCCCTATGCCCTGCCTTATTGCTAGGGCATGAAAACCAAAAAAAATCATTACAGGAGTGGAAACCAATGGTTTTCACATGCTAGCAACCATTGAGGACATGGGGATTGCTAACCGGGAGCTTATGGTTCAGGCTTCTGTGGGGTCCCAAATGGCCTACAGGTATGACAATAAAATGAATGAACATTTTTCAAAGCTTCCCAGTTTTTTAATACCTACAGGGGCCCATTGACTGCCTAGGCTATTTTCCAGAAAAAGTGAACTTTTGTGAATGAAAAAGTGAATGGTCCAAAGCAAGAGAGGCCACCTAGACATGACCCCCTGACATGTTTCACTGGTATTGAGCTTATTTGTTGAGTCTTACTTTTACTACAGCTAAATTATGAGGTCAAGAATGAACCACTGGAGCCAGTACCCAGCCTGGGTTGTACAGGTATCTACAGCGGAGTAAAGTACCTTTTAATGTTGTGTTGCAGAGTTACAGTCTCCACTATAAACTTCACATTCTGACAATTCTGGGTGTGTTGTATCTCCCCACCGCACCCTGTTGCTCCCCTTTACCACTATGTCATTAGCATGCCTCTGAAACTCCTAGCACAAGCTGTGTGTGAGAGCTGCTGGGGCACATTAGTGATATAGTAGGCAGAATGGAGCAATAGCTGACAGTAAAGCCCATCAAGGGTTCAAGTAAAGTAAAATGAGACACAAGTTTTACCCTTTCTCACAATAACTATAATTGATTGATTGTTAGGGAAAGAAGAACAAAGAAACTTAGGTCCAAAAGAGTGACTATCCCTCTAAAATTTATAGTATAATTGAAGAAAGGAGGGCAAAGGAGAGGACATACATTGCTGATGCCAACTTCTCTAGTGGGGAATAAGAGAATTGAGGAAAAAGTTATATTACAGGCAGTCCCCGGGTTACGAACAAGGTTCTGTAGATTTGTTCTTAAGTTGAACTTGTATATAAGTTGGAACAGGTCAATTTTTTAAGTGTAACTCCAGCCAAAAATTATTTTTAAGTTTTGGATAGCATAGGGAAGAGTTAACTAGACATGTAGTGATGTGGGATTGCTGACAGGTCCGCTGGACAATAGGTGGCAGCATGCGGCAAGCAGCAAAATGACCGCTCGCAGGTTTCTCGTACCAACGTGACATCATGCTGCCTCTGTTCTTAATTAGGAGTCATATGTAAATTGGATGTTGCTAACCTCGGAGACTGCCTGTATGCTGTTTGGCCACTTATGCTATATTTAAGTTCAGGTGTTTCCAGTGAAGGGTACTGTTAATGTTATATCATACAAATTGTGAGCTTCCAATCTTGGGGGCAATGTCCATGGGTTTGGAATGAGATGTCCAACAAGCTCACATATCAATGATAATCAGGTGTTTACACATTTTTGGCCATATTGTAAACTGTTTGACCCACTCTGACTAGCACAATGAGGTATCTGGGTATCAAAATCAATAACCACCCGGATCAGCAATAAAAGATCTGTGTATTTCTAATCTCTAGCACAGGGTTTCTCAACCAGGGTTCCGTGGAACCCTAGGGTTTCTCCAGAGGTTGCAAGGAGTTCCTTGAGCAATGGTCAATTTCTACCTCTCAGATAAATTTCCAATGACATCATTGATCTTTTTAGCTATCTGTAAGGGGGTAATTCTTCCCAATGAACACAAGTGTAGGGAGCATTCTTCCCATTGACCATCAAACGAATGTATCATGAGTTGTAGGTTTTTAATTTTTAGTAGGGGTTCCCCCGAGACCGGAAATAATTTCAAGGGTTCCTCTGTGTTGAAAAGGTTGAGAAAGGCTGCTCTAGCATCTGTCCAAGTTCCCAAAAAATAAAGAGAAGATATGATTTGGTGAAGTCAAGTTACCCAACAGCAGCACATAAGGAGAAACATAAAGTGAAAGGGGCTCTGTTGGAGTGAATAATATAAAAAATCCTATTTCCTGGAACTCTCATATTTTTTTAATTACCAAGAAGTTCAGCACCCGACATTGATACCAATGACCACAGTGACATAGACTGACTTGGACTTGGCTGTTTTCGGTGATGAGCTACAGAGTATTAAGTCTAATTATAGGCCAAAATGTTTACTGGAAACAGAAAGTGGGGCAAACCCAATTTACGGGAATAGAAAAATGACCTCAGTGTTCTGTGAATGGTAATTAAATGATGACGGTACTGATTTTAATATATACGAATGAGCATATCCAGCCATACTGCTGGTGTGAATAATTGATTTATGGAGTAATGTATGTCACCAAGCCTAAACTTAGTTTAATCAGCATCATAATTGCCTCCTACATCCGCCCATCTGAATGGGTGTGATGCTTTATCTATTAATAGACAGTATACTTTTCATTGCTGTGTCTATGCCCATGGAGAGTCAGATAGTAATAATGAATTGGTTGAACTGGCAATGATAAGCTCATTCATTATTATTAGGCAATATTGCCCGTGGTAATAGAAGTGACAGTGGTACTTGAAGTAGTTTAAGGCACAAGCAAACTTCTGGGTATTACAGGACAATGAAGAATATCTTCAGTTTCCAGGGAAACCCAGTTAAAATTGAAATTTCAGGACTGGGGGAACACTGATAATTCCTAAAAGAAACAGTGCTCATCTTGCCAGAAGGACATTGTAGCATGCACGAGGAGGTTGGATTGCAGCTTTATTTTTTTTTATTTTTATTTTTTTAATTAAATTTTCCAGATACAAAGAGAGATAAACAGAGAAAAAAAAACATACAAAAAAAAAAAAAGTATAAAATTCATCATCCAATAATTATGCAGTCTGCCATACCATCCCTGTTGATTCTCTGCATTATCTCTTTATCTTTATTCCCAAATCTCCAAGGCGCCTATCTTTTTCCTCATCCAGACCCATCTACCACGTTCACAAGGTACTTATCTGTATCTTTGAAGACTATCCATTTTCTCCATTTCCCTTCCTGTTTTCCCCAGTCTGGGCCTTTTTCTCCCCTTCCCAAATATTCCATGTTGTATACATATTCAATTCTTTCAAACCAGTCCTTCAGGGTGGGTCTATCTGTCTCTAGCCATTTCGCTGGTATCGCCCCCTTCGCCGCATTCAAAAGGAGCGGCACCAGCGAATTTCTATATTGCTTGACAGTTTTTTCTGAGGCATGGAAGAGACAGACCGTGGGGTCCATCTCTATCTGTTCCCCTGTGATTTCCCTTATATATTGTCTCACTTCTTCCCAATATACCTTTATTTTTGGGCATTTCCACCAGATATGTGTCATATTCCCCCGTTCCCCACACCCTCTCCAACATAGTGGGGATTTATCTTGTTGAAATTTATGGGCCACCACTGGCGTAATGTACCACCTTGCAAGACATTTATAATCTATTTTGACACTCCTTACATCTCTTGTGCAACTATGCATATTCCTAAATATTTTACTTAACTGTTGTTTAGTGAATTTTATCCCCAATTCTTCCTCCCATTTCTCTACAAATGAAGGCATGTCCAGCCCCTCTACCTCTGTAATTATTTTATAGATTTGTGCTATGCAATGCTTACTTGGCTCTTTTGAATTGCATAGTTTTTCGAACGAGTTCAGTTCGTTTTCTGGTCTTAACGGTTGTGGTAATTTCTTCACAAAATGTTTTAGCTGGGTGTACCTCCATTCGCTCAGTCTTGGCAGGACCCCTTTTTGTGTCAATTCCTGATATGTGTAAAATTTCCCTCCTTTTGTGATATCTTTTAATTGTGTGTTTCCTACCCAATCTCCAAATTGTGTCTTATTCCCAGGTCCAAATAATGTTGTGCCTGTTAAATAAATTAAAGGTGAATTATGTGTCCATTTTGCCTGCCGATAAATCCCATCCCATACCCTAAATACATTTTGTGTTACTGCTAACATTGTTTTTTTTAATATCCTATCTTTTTGTGAAACCCAGACGTTTTCTTTCAAGTGGCTCCCACTTAGTGAATTCTCCATTTCTACCCATTTTTTATCTTTATTTTCCTGATTCCATTCTACTATTCTTGATAATACCACTGCTTCATAATATCTTTTAACATCCGGTGCTGCTAAACCTCCGTGTAATTTATCCATGCTCAAGAGCCTGTACTGCAGGGATATGCAATTAGCGGACCTCCAGCTGTTGCAGAACTACAAGTCCCATGAGGCTTAGCAACGCTCTCACAGGCACAAACATGACACCCAGAGGCAGAGGCATGATGGGACTTGTAGTTTTGCAACAGCTGGAGGTCCACTAATTGCATATCCCTGCTGTACTGTATTCTTGGTTTTTTATCTTTCCAAATAAATCTTGTTATCAATCTCTGCAATTGTCTCTGCAAAGGTATATTTGAGAGAGTTCTATTGGGATCATTTGAAATTTATATAATATTTTAGGGAGTATTAGCATTTTTACACTGTCTATTCTTCCCATCCATGACAATGGTTTTTTAGCTATTTTTCAAATTTCTGTTTTAATTTCATTTAGGAGTGGGATATAATTAGCTTCATATAGTTTTTTATATCTAGGGGTGATCTTTATTCCTAGGTAGGTTATATCTACTTTCTTCCATTTAAAGGGGAATACCTACCGTAGGGCTTTCTCCTCTCCCTTATTTAAGTTTACGTTTAATATCTCTAATTTCCCTTGATTTATCTTAAAATTAGATAATTCCCTGTATTTTTTAAGTTCTTTTAATAGGTTAGGTAAGGAGACTCTGGGTTTTGTTATGTAGCATAAAAAATCATCGGCATATGCCGCTACTTTATGTTCCTCTTTTCCTACTTTGACTCCTCCTATATCTATATTTTTCCGAATCTTTGCCAATAATGGTTCCAGTGATATAATAAACAAGAGTGGGGAGAGCGGGCACCCCTGTCTCGTACCGTTCGACATTTCAAATGGGTGGGAGAGAGACCCATTTACTTTTACTCTTGCCGTAGGTCCTTTGTAGAGTGATTTGATTCTCTCCACCATTTTAGGTCCTAATCCGATAATTTCCAGTGTTTTTATAATAAATCCCCAGTCCACCCTGTGGAATGCTTTTTGGGCATCTATGGATAGAAGGAGTGCCGGCTCTCCCCTCCCCTCCCCTCCAGCTCTTGTAGTATTAGCAAAGTTCTCAGGGCGTTATCCTTACCCTCCCTGTTAGGGACGAATCCAGTTTGGTCTGTATGTATCCATTCTGGTATAAACTCTTTTAGTCTAGTTGCTAAGACTTTTGCATACAACTTTGTATCGGCATTTAATAAGGCTATTGGTCTGTAGCTGGAGCATAATGTCTCGTCCTTTCCTGCCTTTGGAATTAATGTTATATGGGCCAATAATGACTCTTCTCTCAATCTTCCCCCTTCTCCTAGATCTCTCATATAGTTCCACATTTTTGGTATCAAAACCTCTTTGAATTTCTTATAATAACCTAATGTAAACCCATCTGGGTCTGGGCTTTTAACTGTATTTGAGTTTTTTAACGCTGTAGTTATCTCTTCCTCTGTTAAAGGCGCTTCTAGGTGTTGAAATATCTCCATAGATATTTTTGGCAGGTTGGCCTCCTCTAGATATGTCTGTATTTCCTCCAGCCTTTTTTGTTCCCCTTTTTGTGATTTATTTTGCCGAACCGAGTATAACGCCTCATAGTACTTTCGGAATGACCTGGCTATTTCTGTGGTTGACTGCATCATCTCCCCTGTTTCATTCTTTACTTTCCTAATATAGTTATTGGTTTTTTTACTCTTCAGAAAATTTGCCAAAAAATTTTCTGGTTTATTTCCCCATCTGTATCTATTTATGGCTGCTCTGTTAAAGACTCGCCTTGTCTCTTGTTCCATTAGATCTCTCAGTTCACCTCTTTTTAATACTAGTTTCCGTTAGGTCTCCCTGTCTCTGTTTTCTTTATGTGTTTGTTCTAATTTATATATTTCTGATATTAGTCTATTTATATGTTTACTCCTTTCTTTTTTTTCCTTGATCCAATGGCGATCAATATTCCTCTTATATAGGCCTTATGGGCCTCCCAAATTGTGACGTTGCTAATTCCTGGTTCTCATTGAAATGGAAGTAGTCCTCCAATGCATTTTTTATTTTCTCGACAATCAACTTGTCTTGTAATAGATCTTCATTTAGTCTCCGGTTGCTAACTCGGTCACAACTGTCCCACTACTGATTTTTAGAATTACCGGTGCATGATTTGCCACTGACTGTATCCCTATAGTTGAATCCACTGCTGGCTCCAGCATTCTATGTTCTATCATAATGTAGCCCAACCTAGAATACGTCCCGTGTGCCGCAGAATAAAAGGTGTAATCTTTTGTGTCTGGGTAAAATACTCTGCAGATGTCAATTAGTTGATGTTGATACAGTATTTTCTTTATTTTTTTTAATTGATGTCCACCAGTCCCCGGCCCACGGGATGCGGTTTTCCTTCGGTCTAAACTAAAATTAAAATTTCCTGCCAATACTGTCAGTCCTTTCTAAAATTTCTCGAGTCTTTTTAAAATTTCTCCTAAGTAGTTTATAGGATTCTTATTTGGGCAGTATACATTAGCTAGGGTATAGTCTCTTTCAAATAACTTCCCTCTTACAAAGATATAGCGTCCTTCTGGGTCTACCTGTCTGTCTTCTATGTGGAACTGAATGCTTTTTGCCAATCCAATAGCCACTCCCTTTGCTCTTTTTGTAGGAGAATCTGCGTAGAATCAAGTCGGGTAATCTCTTGTGGTTAATCGTATGTTAGTATGGTATGCAAGATGTGTCTCCTGCAAAAATTCTATAGCGGCGCTATATTTCTTAACTTCTTTCAAAACCTTATGTCTCTTTACCGGGGAATTCATTCCTCTAACGTTATATGATAAGATCTTTAACTCTGTCATCTTCCCTCTGTTTTTTTTTCTTTAACCCACCGTTCTCTCCCTTCCTTATCTTTCTGGTACACCGCCTGGGTGAGCACTGTTGATCCTTGGATTTAAAAATTCTACTTCCATCCCCCCTTCCCCACCTCCCTCCTTCTCCCACCCCCCCATACCTCCCTCCTCCCCAATCCCACTGCTGGGAGTTCCCCATGCCTGGGGTGACCTTAGTCCTGAGTAGTTATATTTCTCTTTTCCACCCTTTGATCTTATTGACCTTACTACTCCTCTTTGGGGTGAAGCTCTTACTAGGGCCATACCTGTCCCTCTCCAGCTAGGTAATCCCCCTCCTCCCGGCCCCTATGGGCCTATCCCCACAGCCTGTTTTATCTTTTCCTTTTACCCACTCCCCTTCCATACCCCTCCCACCTTATATCTGAGACCAGTTACACCAATTCTTATTCAGATTTCTCTATATAATACATTTCTTATAATCATATTTCTATTTAGGTTTTTTTTCCTTCCCTCTTATTAGGACTGCCCTCCACTGTCCTTCTAGTTGGGTTTCATCCGCCCCTAGAAAGAACCATCCTGGGATCTTTGGTTCTGCTATGTCTAATTTATTGCAGAATGCACAAAGATCCTCCGGAAATCTCAAAGTGGTGGAGTGGCCCTCCTTCATGCCAATTAGGCATGCTGGGAACCCCCACACATACTGTATATTCTGTTTCTGCATTGAGTTCAGCAATGGTTTCAATTGTCTCCATCTTCTTAGGGTTTCCTGTGACAAATCTGCAAAAATCTGAAGTTCGACTTCCTTGTATTTAACTGGTATGCGGTTTTTCAGTTTTTCCCATATCTGTGCTCTATCTTTGTAATGGTGGAACCTGATAATTATGTCTCTAGGTAAATCTGCAGAGATTCCCTTAGGTTTTTTGATCTTATGTACTCGTTCAACTTTCAATGGCGTCTCTGTGATTTGTCCGTCCATTATGGGCTCGAAAATCTCCCTGATCTTCACGACCAGATCTTCCCTTTGGGGCGCCTCCGGGACCCCCCAGATTCTCAAGTTCTTTCTCCTATTCCGGTTTTCCTGGTCCTCCATTTTATATGGCAGGTCCCTCTGTGTTCTCTGCAAGTCTCTCACTTCTTTTCTGAGATCTTTAATGTGTTGTACCTAAACATCTAGCTGTTTCTCTGTATCTTCAACTCGTGCCCCCAGGTGTCCTAGTTCTTTATGTAATATTGCTATATCATTTTTCAGGGAGTTTTCTAATTTTGCAAACATATCCGCCATATCTGATTTGGTGGGGAGTTGGGTTTCCATATCGCATGTTGGGGCTGAATCCCCCAATAGATCTATATCTGTTCCTGCACCCAGATCCGAACTGTTCAGTGAGTTTCCATTTTGAGGCCTGATGGTTTGGTCCTCCTTATTACTCCCTTTTATCAGGTTTGTTGAATCTGATCTAGTCTCCATCTGTTTTCCTGATATTGATTTATCTGCAGACCCACTTTGTGACATGTACTTTTTTATTGTACCTGGACTCGCACTGATTTTAGGTTGTTTTGTCTGAGTGCTTGATTTCCCTAATTTTCCTTTCATGGTTACTTCTCACCTCTCTCCCAACCACCAGTCCCTTAAATGTCCACAAGTCATCCCCTGCTATTATCCGTCAGAACAATAATTCATATACAGTTCTTTATAAAGCAGGATATATGAAGGGTAGTGAGGTATTGAAAGGGGGACATATAATATCTAGTATATAAAAGTCTGTATCTTAGAGCAAGGAGGCAAAGAGACAAGAGGTAGATGGTTATAGCTCGCCATCTATAACCGAGGGACTCTTTTCACCAGCTTCTGAATTTACAATGTTATTAAAGCAAATTTTTATCTCCTGTGTTCCCCCATATACAGTTCTATACACCCCCGGGTGTGGACATCACCTTCGGATGCTCACCGATTGAGCCCTCACGGTCTCCTGCTGCAGCGGTATCCGTCCTGCTCTGCGCCCTGTCCACTTTCTCGGGCTCCGAGCTAGGGCTTCAGCTGCATATGTCCGCTCGGCCGTACCTCACTCAGAGCACTCTCCTTCGTCCCGCTGTATCACATGTGTGCACTGCTTGTTGTTTATCCCGGCTCCTCCGTCTCGTAAGTCCCGGTCTCCGGCGTCTCCGTCCCTGCCTTTCGGCCGAGGTCCACCTCCAATGGCAGCACCGGGAACAGCCCTGGACCGAGGGAGCAAGGGAGCAAGGCGCCCTCCCCGCTCACCGGCCCGCTCACCGCTCACCAGTGCGCCAGGCTACTCCGGTCCTCCACCATCCAGGCCGCCCGCACCTAGGCTCCACTCCCCCCGACTACGGGGGGGGCCTCCTCACAAAGCACAGGGTAGGTGGGTGGGGATATGGACAGGCAAAAGATCCACGTTCATGCTGCTAGTTCCTCCAGGCTGCAGGGATAGGGAGGTCCGGCGATCCTAGCTGCAGCCGCCAGCTATCGCCATGTCCAAGCTCCTCCCCCTGCTGGATTGCAGCTTTTAATCCAGTGGCTCCATGTAAGAGAGAGCATGTAGAAGCTGTTTGCTTTCAGATTACCCCTCTGTTTGAAACTCCATAAAACCCCGTCTGAACAGAGAGGTGAAATGAGAGTGCTGAGCTCTATAAACAACAGGCTTTATTCAACAGAGCAGCTGAGAAGAGTTAGGTAAACATGGGAAAATAGCCTAGACCTTTACTATGAGGCAGAGGTGGGCAATGAAGCGGCAGAGAAGAGGTAAATGTAAATATAGGCAGCAGAGGGTGCTTAACATAGTATGGGAGGGGGGTTTGACATTTGGAAGTGATACAAAGGAGAATATTTACTAAAATTGGAGCAGAATGTGGTGCAGCTGTGTGTCATGTACCTGGTGTGAGGCCGAGATGCTAGAGGGCTTCACTTGCGGCCAAGTGCAATGCTCCCCTGGAGGTGAGACAGGGAGAGCAGTGCCCAAAGAAGAACGGTTTGCCAGTAAAGGTGAGGATGACTTGTACACCGAGATGTCACAGGAGTAGGCAGGTGGATAGTAGATTGGCGTGCTTGTAAAGTCCTGGATGAGTGTGACAAGACAAGTCTGGAAGATGAGCCAAGGGTCATACACAGAAAGGCAAAGTTCATGCAATCAGGTTGGGCAAGCCAGGTCATACACAGGAAGACAGATCTGCAGCGGAGTCCGTGAGCCAAGCCTGGGTCAAATAACAGGAACAAGCCAAAAGTAGGGTCAGAGGTACTAGCTGCGGTCAAACAGGAGAACAGGATCACAAGTCAGGATAAGCCGGGCGGTACCAGGAGGTCAATCAGGAAATCACAGGAACACAGGAATGCAGGGAAGCTGAGATATAATCCAGGAAGGCACCATTGTCAGCAGCAGGTTTAAATAGCCCAGGAGAAGCCAGCATCTGTCACGTTGTGCTCGCTTGTGCGTCATCTGCGTGCGTCGGCAGGGTGTCCTTGCACATCTGCGCACGCCCCCCTTGTACTGGTGCGCACCTGTGGCGGCCATGATGGGAATTGGCAATATTGACAGTTCTCTGTCTATTTCCCTTATAGTGCCCCCCCCCAAGGGGCCACCTCCGGATGCCCAAACGAGCCCACTTCTCAGGACATCTGGCATGGAACTCTTGCACAAGTCTAGGGGCATGTGCATTGTTTGCTGATTCCCAAGAATTTTCCTCCGCTGGGTAGCCCTTCCATTGAATGAGAAACTGGTTTTGCCTACCTCTTTTCTGACAGTCCAGAACGGTTTACACTTCAAATCCTGTTTCCTCATTTACAGAGGCTGGTGGAGGTGGCACCTCTTCTTTCCCAGGAAAGGGGCTATGAGTGGCTGGCTTGAGTAAAGAGACATGGAACACTGGGTGCACCTTGAAGGAACTTGGTAGTGCCAGTTCGAAAGCCACAGGATTGACTTCCTTCTTGATTTAGAATGGCCCGACACATTTTGGCATCAGCTTCCAAGAAGAAAGATAATTTATGGTTAACAGAAGAGAGCCATACCTTGTCTCCAACCTTGAAACCCGGACTGCTTCTCCTTCTCTTGTCATATTGCCTCTTATAGTCCTCTTGTGCCTTTTGCATCGTCTCTTGAAAAGTCTGGTAATTTGTTTGGATGAACGTTAACCAATCCTGGACTGCTGGCACTGAGGCTTCAGGAATAGTGTTGGGCAAAAATAAAGGGTGGAAGCCATAATTCGCCCAAAAGAGAGATTGCTTAGTACTTGCATGCACTGAGTTGTTGTAAGCAAACTCAGCGCACGGGAGTAACGAAAGCTAGTCATCTTGTGAGAAGAAGCAGAAGCATCTTAGAAACTGTTCTAACGTTTGATTAGTCCTTTCAGTTTGCCCATTGCTCTGGGGGTGATAGGCTGAGGATAACCAAACGTCTATTGCCAGGCTGCTGCAGAGACTCCTCCAAAATCTGGAGGTAAACTGAACCCCTCTATCTGAGACAATGTTGTCAGGAAGTCAATGCAGTCTGTATATCTCCTTGATGAAGAGAATGGGTGTGTCTTTCACAGAGGGTGTTCCGATCAAGCGTGCCATCTTAGATAGACAATCCACCACTACACAGTTCATTGTGTACCCTTCTGATGGAGGTAGATCCACTATAAAGTCCATCAAAATTTGCTTCCATGGTTGCTCTGGAACCGATAATGGTCTCAACAGATCCCAAGCTTTGGCATTGGTCCCTTTATGAAGCTGGCAGATGGCACAGGAATACACATAATCTTTACAGTCCTTTAGGCCACCAAAAGGATCGCTGGATTAGTTTGGTCATCCTTCGAACCTCGAAATGTCCAGCCAGTGGATGGTCATGGATGGTCTTAAGAATCTGTAATCTGACGTGTTGTGGAATAAAGATCTTTACTTGATGCCATAGGAATCCATCCTGATTCCTCAGGGCAGAGGCCTCTGAAGCAGTGCATTGAGCAGAAGCTTGTTTGATTGATGTTCTTAAATCCTGCTGGAGCAGCAAGAAGTTCTGGTCAGATAGAATTGTATCGGTATTGTCATTTCCGGAGGGTCGAGTAACATACGCAACAGGGCATCAGCTTTGCTCTTATTTGACTCTGGCTGAAATGTTATATGAAAATTGAACCAAGAAAAAGACATCCTTCCAGCTGGAAGTATCCTTCCTGTAATCTTTGCACTACTTGAGTGAGAGCGGTGACTTGTTGGCACAGAGCCTCCTGTGGGGAAGAGCCTCCATCGGCCTCAGACATACTGGCTGGATTATGCTGTCACATACATGGTGTGAGGCCGAGATGCTAGAGGACTTCCCTTGCAGCTAAGTGCAATGCTCCCCTGGAGGTGAGACAGGGAGAGCAGTGCCCAAAGAAGCACGGTTTTCCAGTAAAGGTCAGGATTACTTGTACACCGAGATGTCACAGGAACAGGCAGGTGATAGTAGACTGGCGTGCTTGTAAAGTCCTCAATGAGTGTGACAAGACAAGTCCGGAAGCCAAGCCAAGGGTCATATACACAAAAGACAAAGTTCATGCAATCAGGTTGGGCAAGCCAGGTCATGCACAGGAAGACAGATCTGCAGAGTCTGTGAGCCAAGCCAGGGTCAAATAATAGTAACAAGCCAAGAGAAGAGTCAGAGGTACTAGCCGGGGTCAATCAGGAGAACAGGATCACAAGTCAGGATAAGTTGGTCGATAATGGGAGGTCAATCAGGAGATCACAGGAACACAGGAATGCAGGGAAGCTGAGATATAATTCAGCAAGGCACCATTGTCAGCAGCAGATTTAAATAGACAAGGAGAAGCCAGCATCTGTCACGCTGGTGCACATCTGCGTGCCACATCTGCACGCCCGCTTGTACTGGTGCGCTTCTGTGGCGACCATGATGGGTATTGGCAAAATTGACCGTTCTCCGTCTATTTCCCTGACACTGTGCATGGTAGCCTATCAATTTCTAACTTCAATATGTTCAATTAGGCTTTGACAATAAAACCTGGTTTCTATGCAGGGCTGCACCAGATTTTGCATGGTCCAGTTTTAGTAAGTCTCCCCCAAAGTCTAATCTACAATATGGTGTTAGTTCAAATCATTGTATTGTAGATTGAAATTTTGTAAACTGAGAACTTCATGTGGTGTGCTTACAAGGTTGATAGGGTAAAAGCATCCTGCAGAGTACCTCTACTCTTCCCAAATGTCCCAAACAGCCACTTTAATTTAGAAGCAGGGGCGTATTTACCGCAAGGCAAACACAGAGTTTGCCTTGGGCGGCATTTTTCAGTGGGGCTGCGCTGCCCCCAGGCAGAAGAGCAGGGGCAGCTCTTTAACCACTTCCTGTCCCTTCGGTCATTGTACCGGGATGATGCCTGCAGCATCATTTTTTAGAGCCGACAGTTGGCTTTCTTGTGATAGCATTCCGAGCGGCTTACTAGTAGCCACTTTATTGCTATTACAAGCAGCGGGAGGGGATGTCCCACCTTCCACAGCTTCCTCTGGCTCTCCCATCCCACTGGAAGACCCGAGTGACAAGCCAGCATGTCCACCAGCTAGGCTTGGCTTTGATTGGTTGTTTGTAACAGTAAACTGGAAGTGATGACATGACATCACTTGCGGTTTACTCAGAAACCATCGGCGCCAGTTTTTAAAAACTGAAAGCATTCAAAAACACAGATCTTGGTGCAGAGGAGGGATTTGGGGTCTTGTAGACCCCAGATCTCTCCATAAATGGTATCTGTCACATGCCCATTGCTGTCACAAGGTAGTTTACGTTCCTTGTGAAAGCAATAAAAGTGATCAAAAAAATAAAGCAACAGTGTAAAAATAAAATAAATCATTTTTAAAAAATGTTTTAAAGTGGCCCCATTCTCCTGTGGCCGTGCACAAAGGCAAACGCACGTGTCGGTTCCACAAGCACACAAACAGTGATCATCGCACACATGTGAGGAATCAACGCGAATGTCAGATCATGGGCAGTAATTCTATATATGGCACTTGGTTGAATCATGTCTCAGGGTTTGATGAGGTAGCCGCAACTGAGGTGGGACTAATTTATATGGGGGGGGGGGCGATATTAGTCTTGCCTAGGGCACTACAAAGCAAAAATAGAAGCATGAATTTAGAGGGCCCTAGCAGCCCCTGCAACCTGGGACTATTCTACACTATTGGTTCAAATTCTTACCCCAGAACTTGCAGCGTACACCTTTCATTGCTGCTGGCTCATGCTCCCTTGTGCTGCTTACCTGGACTTCTGATCTTCACGGGAAAGAGTTAAAAGTGGACATTGCAGTGTCCAGCCAGTCTGTTATTTTGGAGGAGGGGAGGAGCAGAGGAGTGCCTTGCCACCCTAGACTAAGGGGCTATGTGTTTCTATTGATGCACACAGTGTGGGGAGACACAGCTCTAATCCCTGCATGCAAGGGTGGCTTCATAGGGTGCTGCAGGAGCTCCTGAACCAAGAAACCTTGGGCAGTTATCGTGGTACCAGATTAAACTACAACATAGGCAAGGATAAAAGGATAAAGAAGCTGCATACTCAGCAGTGGTGCGAACGGGAACATTAAAGAAAACAATTGTTTTCTTTGTGTCCCTGCAGAGACCTACATTAGAATAACACACGTCTCAGCAAAAGCCTTAAAGAGGAACTGCAGTCTGCTCACATAATTTCTAATAAAAACATTTTTGCTATTCTGAAGCTTCCCTCCAACCACTTTGCATATTTTATATATACTGTGATTCTGTACTTGCCAAATATGCTGCAGAAATCTCCCTCCACTGAGTCTGGCTGCAGCCATTTTAACTGTGGGCAGCTGAAGCCGCTGATTGCTCACTTCCTGGATTTGCACAGACACGCAGAGACACACCTCCAGCCCTGCAGCTGTCATTGGCCCTCTTATGACTCATTCCCCCTCCTTTCCTGGCAAACTCTCACAAGAGTGAGAGAGAGAGAGCTGTGCATGATGTCATAAACCTAGGCTAATGACCAGACAAGAAACAGGAAGTGGGTTGTAAAAGGTATTTACTGGCAGAAAAAAATGTTTTATTATCCAAAGTTAAAACAATAAGGGCAGAAGATTTAACAGATGGAAAGTTGAAAAAATTAATGAAGGTCCACTTTAAGTAATGAAATCAGCTGCTGAAAGTGATTGAGAAAATGGGGGTTAATTTTCACTTTAACCCCTTCCTTACTGGGCACTTAAACCCCCCTCCTGCCCAGACCAATTTTTGGCTTTCAGCGCTGTCGCATTTTGAATGACAATTGCGCGGTCCTGCGACGTTGTACCCAAATAAAATTTGTGTCCTTTTTTTCCCACAAATAGAGCTTTCTTTTGTGGTATTTGATCACCTCTGCGTCATTTCTGATCAGCGCTATAAACAAAAAATGAGCGACAATTTTGCAAAAAAGAACAATATTTTTTACTTTTTGCTAAAGTACAAATCCATTAAAAAATATTATTCATCAGTTTAGGCAGATATATATTCTTCTACATATTTTCGGTAAAAAAAAAAATTGCAATCGGCGTATATTGATTGGTTTGCGCAAAAGTTATCGCGTCTACAAACTGGGAATTGATTTATGGCGTTTTTATTATTTTTTTTTTTTTTTACTAGTAATGGCGGCGATCTGCGATTTTTATCGGGACTGCGATATTGCCGCAGAAATGACGGACATTTTTGACACATTTTTGGGACCAATGACATTTATACAGCGATCAGAAATTTAAATATCCACTGATTACTGTGTAAATGTCATTGGCATTGAAGGGGTTAACCTGCAGGGGGCAGTGAAGGGGTTAAATATGTTCCCTGGGTGTGTTCTAACTGTGGGGGGGGCAGGGCTGGCCGGGACATAACAGATCTAACTGATCCCAGTGACAGGGATCAGTAGATCTGGTATGTCCCCTGTCCCCGTGTTTACATCGGCGGTTCCCCGTTCTGAGGCTGCTAAAAGAGATCGGCGGGTCTTACGCGTGCGCCGCCGCCGCCAGGGGCCGCGTGAGGAGCGTGCACAGGGGACGACGTCCATGGATGTCGTCCTGGCATTTCAGATCCGCGCTGGAGCCGTACTTCGGCAATAGCGCGGATCTGGAGTGTTTAAGCAGGGAACTTAAAGTGGAGTTCCATCCAAAAATTGAACTTCTGCTTAAGTGTTGGTGACCCCCTGACATGCCACAATTGGCATGTCATCTCTTTTTTGGGGGAGGGAGGATACCTGTTTTTTTACTCCCACTTCCTCTCCTGGCATCACAGGTCCCCAAAGATTGCCCGGCCATTCATAGCGTGGCCAAAGCCGGGCGCCCACACTTGCTATGCCAGCGAGTGTCTGATTATTAAAAGTCAGCAGCTACACTTTATGTAGCCGCTGACTTTTAAAATGGTGGAACTCTGCTTTAAGTACAATGCAAAGCTCCCTCTAGTGGCTGATCTGCTAATCTTTATATTTAATAGAAAAATATGACCGTACAAGCATGTATAACTATGAAGGTCACATTAAAAATATAAAGGTAAACATTGTTATAATAGCAGCTATGCACACTGTACTTTTCTTTTGACAGCAGCTGTAAACAAACGTGATTTTCTTACATGCCAAAACAGAACTCCTAGATATTCTCATTGCTTATTGAATGCTTACTTGCTTACTTTTAACACATGTGTCTGCCTCTCCCTGTACATGTGCCGTTTTAGTTTCTTCTGTGAATATTTACATGTCAGACTGCACGCCTTCATCGACAGGGCAGCACAGGTGAGGAATGTACAGTACATAGCTCAGGTATAATAAACACGATGAGGACAAAGTGCTTCCTTTTTATGCAGCGTTGCAGTAACATGTCTTAGCATGCTCTAAGGCATGCTGGGCTTTGTAGTGCCATGGAAAGTAGAAGAAAACGAACTGCAGGCTGCTGAGGTCAGCATCAAATAAAAATCACTTTATGAAAATAAGCAGGACACTTACATGGAAGTTAGCATGAAACAGCGTGGATAGGGAACACCTGAGACCAAGCAGCTGTGATCAGTGTGAGGCTATAGGCATCACTGAGTCAGTTGGATCAATATGGGGGTGCGGACCGCACCCGGGTGACACTCAAGCCGCAGCACTGCTGTTATTCTCTCCAGCAGGAGCCGTCTGTGGGAGGCAGGATGGCTCAGGATAGAGGCCGGGGCTGCAAGAGTTAACAGCTGGTGATTGGTTGTTTGCATGCAAGGCGGTCCTAGCAACCAATCATCAACTTGCAGCTCTCGCCCTCTGTCCAGACCCACTGTGTCTCCAGCCCTCCAGACTGTCTATGCAAGGTAAGACAGGAGGAGGAGCAATGAGGGAGTGATGTGGGGTGGGGGGTGAAGACAGCAATGGGGGAAGGGGGAGCTGAGGACATTAATGGGGTGCTGTGAGGGGGGGGTTGAGAACAGTAATAGGGCACTATGGGGGCAGAGTGGGCTGAGGACAGTAATGGGGTGCTGGGTGGGGGAACCTAAGGACAGTAATTAATTGGGTGCTCTGGGGGGGGGCTGAGGACAGTAAATGAGTCACCGAGGACAATAATTGTGGGGACTGAGGACAGTAATGGGGCCACTGAGGACATTATTTGTGGGCCCGAGAACAGTAATTGGGGGCCTGAGGACAGTAATTGGGTCATTGAGAACATTAATGGAGGGGACTGAGGACATTATTGGGAGGCATGAGGACAGTAATAGTGACCTAAGGACAGTAATGGGGGCCTGAGGACAGTGATTGGGCCACTGAATATATTAATTGAGGAGATTGAGGACAGTTGATTGGGTCACTGAATATATTAATTGCGGAGATTGAGGACAGTTGATTGGGTCACTGAGGACATTCTTGGGGGATTGAGGACATTATTGGGGGGGCTAAGGACAGCAATATGACAGGGATTGGGTCACTGAGGACAATAATGGGGGGAGAGCCTCGCCGATCCGCTAGCTTGCTCAGTGCCCTACTGGGGGGGGGGGGGGGTGACACCATGTTTTACCGCACCAGGTGACACCAACCCTAGTGATGCCACTGCACTGAGCACACAGGTACTGAAGAAGCAAGATCAAGGTAGGGATATTAGCAGTGGTTGCACAGGATGACGGCTGTTGAAATTCCTGGTGGATGTCGGGAGAGGGAGTGTGCATGACGCATTTCCAGGGACTTCGCCCTCCTTTTCAAATGCATCCACAGAAAGTGCCTAACATTGATTTATGATCTATATTGAAAATATTCCCTATGCAAGTAAAATGAATAGATCTTCCCAATTTATTGCCATTAGGGTCAATTGGTTGATGAATGATACTCCTTACTAAACAAAATGATTAAATCCAAAAGTAAAATCGTGCTGAAAAGCATATAAGCAGCTTGCAAAACAATCAATACAAATCGTCTACAAGTAAAACACAAAGAAATGCTGCTCTAAAATACTATAAATAACAATAAATAAAAATTAAATCCAATAGAAGTGCACACTGAATGTAAAAATAGTCTGAAAAGGAATCTGCAGTCCCAAAGAAGATAGCTGTGATGTACCGGTAAAACGCCCCAAAAGAAAAGTGAATCAGAGAAGAAGGTTTTAATGTACACCATAAATTCTCCAAGTGCTCCGCCACCTATATATGCAGTAAGAGCTCTTACCAGAGTTGGTGGACTCTTTGATCATAAAAAGAGTCACAAAAGGCATATGTATTTTAATGGTCCCTGTTAGAGGGAATATGCATCCTCCAGATCAACACCAAATTTCACCACCATATCAGCACCTCATCGGCAAACCAGCACAAACATAAGTTAAGCCGGGAGAGCCACACAGTGTGAACCCACATCAAAATTTTTATTCAAAAAAGTAAAGACTATTTACAAAGTCACAGATAATAAGTGCTTATAAAAACAATCATTCCTGGGAGTCAGATACACCACTTCCTGGTTTCAGAATATGTGATGACATTACAAGCAGTGGCTCAATCCTACGCGTTTTGTCACATCTGACGTTGTCAGGGACACCCATTAAAATTCATATGCCTTTTCTGACTCTCTATGATCAAATAGTCCACCAACTCTGGTAAAAGTTCTTATTGCACATATAGGTTGCAGAGAACTTATGGAGAATTTATGGTGTACATTAAGATCTTCTTCATTGATTCACTTTTTACATCACAGCTATCTTCTTCGGATCTGCTGGTTTTCTTTTCTGACTATTTTTCATTCAATGTGTACTTATATTGGATTTAAATTGTATTTATTGTTATTTATAGTATTTTAGCACAGCATTTATTTGTATTTTACTTTCTACTACAAAATAACTGACCATGGCCATTTAAGGATCTGTGAGAGCGACTGCCCCCGATGATACCCATTAAAGCGAAACGCCAGCCAAAAACATTTGAACCCAAATACCATACATTTATTGTTTGTTGTTGAAAGAGTGACCTCAGATTTTGCATGTTTCCTTTACGTTGAGGAGGCCTTTCTATCTGATCTTAAATTATGAAATTTCTTTTCTTTGAACAGAAAATGAAGGGGACACAGGGGAGTTGTGTCTAGATTTGGTTTTAAAGAGGAACTTCACTCCCCCCCCCCCCATTGTATTTTTCCCTGCTTACCTGATGTGGTGTTCTGCACAGTAAAGATACTCACAAACCCAGCGGATCCAGCGTTGTCCTGCTGAGATCCTCTTCTCCGCAGCCGCCACTCAGATACCGCCTCCTAATGATGATCTGCTAGGCCAGCCCGCCTCCTCATTTAATGAATGGAATGACTGTAGTGCTCCCAGTGCCTCCTTGGATATGCATGTCATATATCCCAGGAGGCACTGGGGGCACTGCCATCATTTGCCTAGGCGATTTGAGAGGACAGGGGGTAGCTAAGTCTATACTTGTAGGCAGGTAGAGGTCCCCTTTTAGAGTTACTCCTCCTAGTGGTAGAGTGATTACATAGTAAGCCCTATATACAGTATGTAAGGTGGGAGAAGCTTGCTTTCAGAGAGCTGAGAAGGTGACCTGCTAAGGGGAGGTTTTGTTTGGAGTTTCCCTTTGATCTCCCCTTTGGGGGAGGGGCAGCAGTTATCATTTATGGGAAGGCCCAACGAGAATCTAAAGAGAAAGATAAACTGTGATTTGATTACTGCTAATGGAACTGTGTTGATACAGATATTGACAATTTCATTATAAGCCATGATTTGGGAAATTTGATTCCAGAATTTGAACTGTTCTTTTCTATGTTGTGCTGCTTTATTGAAACCAAGTAAAGACGTTTATTGCAACAAAGAACCTCTGTGTGATGACCTATGAAGATGAAGTGTTAAGTACAACCAATACTTGAGGAGTGAACAAAGTTATGTGCTTTACGAGAGCAAGCATGGTCAGCTCTGGAGTGGGGGATAATGGAGAAAAATTCCCCAACCTGATGTTAAGAGTGAACCCCCTCATGTAGCATCCGTCAAGTGGCCGGGGCCCCCCATGTTTCATGCCCTGATGTCACGGGGAGGATCTGTGGCCTTCAGGTCTTTTTCCTCTCCCCAACTGGGGCCTTCAAGGGAGCTCCCATTAAGTACTTGGAGGACTAGCTTTGGCCTAGGTAGACATTAGAATGCCTTGTGCCTGTCAGGAGCCTTGTGCCCCGGGGTTCAGGGTTTCAGAGACTAGACCGTTACTGCGACCTTGTGCATGTTTTTTGTGTGCTGTGATTTCCCAGACTTTTTTTGTTCACGGGTTTTTGACAAGCACCACACCATGGAGCTCTGTAAGAAAAAATGTTCTATAAGTGTGTAAATATGCCCATAAAATGTTCTGAAATATTTTGTACAGGGAGTATTGTGTGGTCTATGCACGTTTATGGTATTATAAAAATGTGAACTATTTTTGACTAAGCTGGTAAGTACATAGACCAGTCAAAATAAGAAACATTGCTAACATCTTAAAAGTTTATTTGGTATTACTCATGTTTAATAAGGGATACAGCTGAAATGGACACACATGAGGCCCATGACACATACATTATGTATTCCATATGGTTTTCAGGAGTCAAGAGCTCATGGCTGGTGCTCCTGGTACAGAAGATGAGTTCCCTTGCACATGTGCTTTTCACCGCCACAAGATCCTCATCCTAACACTAAACCCCTGCCGCTCCAATTCACTTCTGATTCAAGTTACTTCCAGCCAGAATGGAGCAGCGGGTAAGCAAAAGAAAGGTGAGTTTGTGCTACTGGTGAGTTCTTCATTAAAGCGGAGTTCCACCCTAAAGTGGAACTCCCGCTGGTTGGATTCCTCCCCCCCTCAGGTGTCACATTTGGCACCTTTCGGGGGGGAGGGGGAAGAGGACACCTGTCTTTAGACAGGTGTCCTTTTCCACACTTCCGGGAGTTCTGGCCGGCGGACGCGGCAGATGACGTCAGAAGCCGGCTCCCTCCTCCCTGCTCGCTCTGCTACTGGTCGCCTGGCCAGTAGCAGAGCGTGGCAGAGCTCGCGCATGCGCGGTAAGGTGCCCGGCGTGAAGCTGTACTGCTTACACGTCCGGGTTCCCTTACCCGCGATGGAAGCGGCTGCACCCGTCCCCCGATCCGAAGATCGGCGGCGGGTGCCGACATCGCTGGAGTCCAGGACAGGTAAGTGTCCTAATATTAAAAGTCAGCAGCTACTGTATGTGTAGCTGCTGACTTT
>BLSH010406764.1:264612-313379 GCA_018402905.1 Glandirana rugosa
CCCCCCCCCCCCTATCTCCATCCAGCACACCCCCCCCCAAGCCTCCAATCACCTCCCTCCCAATCCAACACATCTGTGACATAATTGTTCTACATCTTTTTCTTGGTGTGTTTCCGAGGTCGGGCAGCAGTGCACACTGAGGGCCTTATGCTAGCGCTGGCCCTGACTACGTGTCCTAGAATTTTGTGCTGCTGGTGGAGTCCTTCCTGCAAATCGCACTCATCCCTGCCAATGAGGATGCAGGGGGAGGGAGCAGATTGGGCGGACGTGCTTGTGCGAGCACCGCTCGCATTATACAGAGTCAGTGAGGAGAGGGAGGGGGGTGAAACCCCCCCACCCGCAGGAGTGACCGGAGACACTCTCGCTCTCCCTCTCAGGAGGGCCTGCGTTATATTGGCGGTGGCCCAACCAAGATGCAGGGCCATGGGGCACCTGCTACAACAAAAGGCCTTTTAATTGGGTGGGCACAGCATAATGTTGGGGGGTCAGGGCCTCTGGTTTTATCCAGCCCTTGGTGCACTTCTTCATCCACTGATACCAACAATGGGGCATAATTCCCTCCACTGACACCAATAAAGGGACACAATTCTTCCAAATGACACTGACAATGTCACACAATTCCTCCTAAAGACACAGACAGGGCACAATTTCTCCCAATGTCACCAACAATGTAGCCCAATGACACCAATGATGGGGCACAATTCCTCCCAATGACAACAATGATGGGGCACTATTTCTCCCACTGACACCAATGATAGGGCACTGTTCCTCCAACTGAAATAAACAATACAGAATTATTTTACCCACTGACGTTGTGAACTTTTCTACTCCCAATAGCCACAGTCTGGCCCCCCTAAAGTCCCAAGGGCAGTAAACCCGGCCCTTTGTTTAGAAAGTTTGGAGACCCCTGTTCTAAGCTCTGACACCAGGCAACACCATGTATTTCGGTGTTGGCTGTGGTGGAAAAATGGGGAAGTGGGGAGCTAGAAAGCCAAGTATCACTGGAAAGCTAAGAATCAGTTGGTCCAGGAGAGGGAGGAACCAACTGTTAGTGTCTCTTCAAGACTAGACTAGCAAAAGTATACCCATTTTTGAATAGTAGAAATCTGTAAGTGGCCACTGCAACAATGGCGGAAAGTTAATGTTGGTGCATTGATGGTGAGTAGAGCAGTGCACATCCAAACAGTGATGGTGAATAGGGCAGCCATGGAAAGTATGGTAGTGCTCAATCTCATCAGTGGCCACATTGGTGCGGTGGAGGAGAATGCATATGGTTCTATAGTGATAAGTGGGGTCTATACAGCTGACTCCTTTAGTTCTAAAAGTCCTGTGCTAGAATATACCAGTAATGGTCTTTCCTGTATTTGATAGGCATATAGCATAGGCTAGTTATTTTCAGTTAGAGCCGTCATTAGATCATCATCTTATACCGGGTGAATGACGCTTAGACACATTCAACCGTATGTTTCTTTTTAAAACTGGAGTGGTTACTTTAGTTTTGTGACGTTAGGTACTAATACCTCTAGTACCTCTACCCGCACAAATGAATATGTTTATTGCCAATGTGTATTTAGCAGTGATACTAATACTAAAATATTTTTCAAACCCGAAAGTCTATGGGTAAGTAGTCCTTGGTGATCTCACATTAGCAACAATATCTTTCAGGATTTGTTTTGTGTTAATGATTAATTTAGGGTTTTTGTTTGGTTTGATCACAGTACTTCCTTTGACAAGGCCTTTATCTATTTATTTTTTTTTCTCCAGAAGGATGGCACCATCATTGATCAGCCATCATTCTGGATCACTATCCACTCCCTGGACTCAGATAACACAATGTAGTTCTTGGCTGTGATGTTGCCTAAACAGATCAGTCCCCTACTGTAGCCTCTCACTTTGTGCTACAAAGTTAAGCCGGCCATAGACGGTTCAAATCTCAACTGGTTCAGCAGGGACCGGCTGAGATTCGAAGAATGTATGGGCAGCAGGAACCAGCTGAGATTCAAACAATGTATGGGCAAAAGGGACCAGTTAACATTCGAACAATGTATGGGCAGCAGGGACCGGCTGAGATTCAAACAATGTATGGGCAGAAGGGACCGGCTGAGACTCAAACAATGTATGGGCAGAAGGGACCAGCTGAGATTCAAACAATATATGGGCAGCAGGGACCAGTTGACATTCAAAACAATGTATGGGCAGCAGGGGCCGGTCGAGATTCGAACAATGTACAGTATGGGCAAGCTGATTGTACCCAAGTCAATCGATTGATCAACTTGGGCACAATGATTTTTTTATGCGACACAATAGCTTCATGGGAGGGATTCTCCCATCAACACTTGCTGTGTTAATGGGGGATAGAGCAAATTTCTTTTCAGCAACCTGTGGGACTGAGGAATTGCTCCCATCTGCCTGCAGCAAATTGATGACCTTTTTTTCCGAATACCATAATACTCAAATCACTATGAACATGCCCATTCAGGGCAAAGGCCCCCCACTAAATTTTACAAACACTCCCTCATCAACCCACTTATACTCACCTTGCTAGCACTAGTCCACTACTCCTTCCTCCATTGCAGCTGGTGACTATACTCCATTTGGGGATCAAGTGATAATTCTGGGGTTTAACAGCCAATCGATAAGCTTGAGCATTGCCACATGAGGAAGTGACTACACTGCTCCCCCTAAAGTCCGATACCAGCCCAGACTGAGGATGTTAGTGCTGCCTGGTGCAATAAGAGAATGGCAAGGTGAGTAAGGACTTATTTACAGTAGATTTGCAGTGGATCGCTCTTCAGGGGCGTTCGACGGGCTGTTTTAACCCCTAAAAACCAGAACCACCATACTGCAACTGCATGCCTTGCATGTGTTTGTGGGCCAGTTGTAGCAAAGCCCCATTCAGGTCTGTGCTCAGCGGGAGGTACTGCCTGCCGAGTGTGACGGGGATAATTTTTGCCATGCCGCAATGCAAAGCATCATGGCTGTGGCTTGTGCACACCCTGTTCCTTGCTTTGGAGCTTAAGGGGGTGCCATTGGGGGGCAGTAAAATTGTGGCTCAACTGTGTGTTTTTAGTGTCCCCCAACTGCAATTGTAAATGAGGCCTTAAAGCGGGTCCTTCTGCAAAGACTTTTTAAGATCTAAGGCATTATATTGGAATTTATGTTAAGTCCTAAGAGTTTAGGCAGTAGTTAAGTGTTGGGGGGGATTTCTTACTTTTTTTTTTGCAAAAATGATCTGCAATTCGCTTTATAATACTCCTTTATATTGTAAGTTTTCATGAGCAGAGGCCTCCTAACCCTTATGTCTTGAATTGCATTTTAACTGTACTGTCCTCCATTTAAGTGGTTGCAAACCTCAGACATGAAATGTGAACAAAGTATTTCCCTCTATAATGTGTACTTGTCTCAGTCCAGAGCAGGGGTTGATTTACTAAAGGCAAATAGACTGTGCACTTTGCAAAGTGCAGTTGCTCCAGAGCTCAGTAAATGAGCAGAAGCTCTGCTGACTTCCATCATCCAATCATGTGCAAGCAAAAATGCTGTTTTTCTTAAATTTTCCTTGCATGTGATTGAGTATTCTTTTCAACATGAAGCTTTCCTCATTTACTAAGTCCTGGAGCAACTGCACTTTGCAAAGTGCGCAGTTTATTTGCTATTAGTAAATCACCCCTAAAGCCTAGTACACACAGGCCGAATGTTGGTTGGCATCGGCCGGTTTAAAAGAAACCAGCTGACATCCGGCCCGTGTGTATGGCAGCCGGTCTGACTGAAGGCTCATGACCAACAAAGCTCTGCCGACCGGCTCCCAATCATCGCTCTCAGCCAATGACTGAGAGCGCTGACTGGAGGGTTCTGGTGGGGGCGCCCCCTGTTAGAACACAATAGCACAGCAGAGGAGATCGATGCACTAAAACCGTATTGTTGGTACAGCGGCTCTGACCTGAGCTGTCAGGTTTTTTTTCGTTCAACCCGCTGAGTTAACCACTTCAGCCCCGGAAGGATTTCACACTTTAGGACTGGAGCACTTTTTGCGATTCGGCGCTGCGTCGCTTTAACTGACAATTGCGCGGTCGTGCGACGTTGTACCCAAACGAAATTTGCGTCCTTTTTTTCCCACAAATAGAGCTTTCTTTTGGTGGTAGTTGATCACCGCTGCGTCATTTCTGATCGCCGCTATAAACAAAAGAACAGCGACAATTTTGCAAAAAAACCCAAATTTCTTACTTTTTGCTAAAATACAAATCAAAATAAAATATACAAAAAAAAATTTTTTTTCATCGGTTTTGGCCGATTTATATTCTTCCTCATATTTGTGATAAAAAAAAATCGCAATCGGCGTTTATTGATTGGTTTGCGCAAAAGTGGTCGCGTTTACGGATGATGAGAATTTATTTTTGGGGTTTTTATTTATTTTATTTTTTTTACTAATAATGGCGGCGATCTGCGATTTTTAGCGGTACTGCGATATTTCAGCGGACATGTCGGACCATTTTGACACTTTTTTGGGACCATTGGCATTTATACAGCGATCAGTGCTATAAAAATGCACTGATTACTGTGTAAATGCTATTGACAGTGAAGGGGTTAACCTGCAGGGGGCGCTCTAAGGGTTAACTGTGTTCCCTGGGCGTGTTCTAACTGTGGGGGGACTGCCCTAGCTGGGGAAGGGAAGCGATCACACCTTCCGTGTAGAGGAAGGCTGTGATCACAGCCCTTCCCCCTCTCACAGAACGGAGGTCCGTGTTTACTTACACGGACCTCCGTTCTTTCACTCCGGTGGGGGGCATCGCGGGTGGCCGGCGGAGATCGACTCCGCCGCACCCGCTCCCTGGCCCTCCCCGAACACAGTGAGTGCGTGGGCGAGCCTCCGGTGGCGTGCACGCGCTCACTGTGCGCGATCTGGCAGCCGCCGTCGTATGACGGCATTTTGCCTTACAGAGCCACTTTGCCGCCGCCAACTGCCGATCAGCGGTCGGCAAGTGGTTAAACAAAAAAAAAAACTAGTGGTGTGTACGAGGCTTTAGTGGTTTTTTGTCTGCTGCCTCGCTCCTCTGTTATCTGCATGAGTCACTTCTGACAAGTTTTCCTGACACCAAAAGATAAAAAAGTGGCAGGAGAGGGAACTTCAGCACACAGCCTGTGATTGACAGCCTCAGCCCTGTTCCCGTGTGCTGTGTAAACAGGGGGCTGTGTCCCTTCCCTCCAATCAGCATTCACTGAGCTCTGTAGAATGTACTTTCAGCTCCCCACCTCCTGCTTTACGAAAGCTCAGGCAAGCTGCATAAATTCTGTACTTTGAATGGCTCTAGAGAAGAGGGTGCTACAGATTAACAGGTACAACTTATATAGGATGATTTGTTTTATCTCTCTGTGTATCACCTGAGGCCAGTCACTTCAATGGGCAAATGTAAGGGTTTACAATCACTTTAAGTGATATGCTATATACTGTACTGTATATATTGGTGCTATATACTGTAATTCCTGTATCATACTAATAGTAGTATTACTCCTATATTGTTTTATTTTGTGTTTCTTTTTCTGCAAACATTTTTAAGATAGTTGCCCATATGTGACAGATTTATACTCTAGGGCTTGCCCAATGAGCAGATGCTAAAAAATATTTTATAGGCCCATAACATAAGGCTAAATAATTTTCTGAACAAGGCTACTCATCATGGAAACATAATTTACAGGTGTGAAGCAAAACAACTTCACATTATGTACAAGTCACTGAATATTCGGATAATTACATTCTGTAAGCACTTCAGGGCTAGGCGTGGAACCAAAAAGCCCCTTAGCATATACATTCTCGCTCTACAGTGGATGTGAATCTTCTTCATGCATCCCTCCCTACTATTCCCCAATTGCTTTTAACACAATAATCATTTCCAACCATTTTGTTTTTTTTGCTGTGACCCCATTAAGAGTTTTTTCCCCAACTTCCTGTCCCTATCAGAGATGGAATTTGGGAGAATGGGGGACTAGGTAAGGTTGCAGCTTTGACCAATTGCACTGTGCCCCCAGTTTTGGCTGTTTTTTGACTTTTTAAAACCAAAGTGGTTGCATTTCAATGAAATCCTATTTTTCTATTTCATTTTATTATTTTTTTTAAACCTAAAATTTCAACCATTTCAGCCCCGGAAGGATTTCACACTTTAGGACCGGAGCCCTTTTTGCGATTCGGCGCTGCGTCGCTTTAACTGACAATTGCGCGGTCGTGCGACGTTGTACCCAAACGAAATTTGCGTCCTTTTTTCCCACAAATAGAGCTTTCTTTTGGTGGTATTTGATCACCGCTCCGTCATTTCTGATCGCCGCTATAAACAAAAGAAGAGCGACAATTTTGCAAAAAAAAACCAAATTTCTTACTTTTTGCTAAAATACAAATCCAAAAAAAAAATATAAAAAAATATTTTTTTTCACCGTTTTTGGCCGATTTATATTCTTCCTCATATTTGTGATAAAAAAAATTGCAATCGGCGTTTATTGATTGGTTTGCACAAAAGTGGTCGCGTTTACGGATGATGAGAATTCATTTTTGGGGTTTTTATTTTTTTTTTATTTTTCACTAGTAATGGCGGCGATCTGCGATTTTTAGCGGTACTGCGATATTGGGGCGGACATGTCGGACCATTTTGACACTTTTTTGGGACCATTGGCATTTATACAGCAATCAGTGCTATAAAAATGCACTGATTACTGTGTAAATGCCATTGGCAGTGAAGGGGTTAACCTGCAGGGGGCGCTCTAAGGGTTAACTATGTTCCCTGGGCGTGTTCTTACTGTGGGGGGACTGCCCTAACAGGAGAAGGGAAGCGATCACACCTTCCGTGTAGAGGAAGGCTGTGATCACAGCCCTTCCCCCTCACACAGAACGGAGGTCCGTGTTTACTTACACGGACCTCCGTTCTTTCACTCCGGGGGGGATCACGGGTGGCCGGCGGAGATTGACTCCGCCGCACCCGCTCCCTGGCCCTCCCCGGACACAGTGAGCGCGCGGGCGCGCCTCCGGCGGCGCACGCGCGCTCACTGTGCACGATCTGGCAGCAGCCGTCAGATGACGGCACTTTGCCTTAAAGAGCCACTTTGCCGCCGTCAAATGCCGATTGGCGGTCGGCAAGTGGTTAAACATGTTCCCTGCAATAGAAATAATATACTCCCCTCTCTGGGGGTCCTAGATCTCCTACTATCGCTGCATCCAGAACTGTTGCCTCTATCACTCTAATGAGCGTACACACAATCCGAAAATTGGATGAAAAATCCAGCTTTTGAATACGTACGATAATTGGATCATTAGTACAGAGCCTTCGAGAGCCGATCATGACAGTTCATCTGATATTCTCCGGATGTAGATAAGAGTGAATCTATGAAACTGGAATACTGTACCAATTTTTGGTTTCAAAATTTAATGGCATTTGCTATAAATATGTACATATAAAAACAAGAGCTCTGGTTATGCAAACAGGGGACATGTACATTTACATACGAAGTTGTGCCTTAGGAAAACATGGAATAGCATACAATACAGCCGCAGCTGCATCTAGTCACCTGGTATAGGGGCAGGCTAGGGTAGTATATGGACAGGCTAGGGTAGTATATGGATAGGCTAAGGTAGTGTATAGACAGGCTAGGGCAGTATAGGGGCAGGCTAGGTTAGTATATGGACAGGCTAGTGTAGTATATGGACAGGCTAGGGTAGTATATAGACAGACTAGGGTAGTATAGGAGCAGGCTAGGGTAGAATATGAACAGGCTAGGGCAGTATAGGGGCAGGTTATGGTAGTATAGGGGCAGGCTAGGGTAGTATATGGACAGGCTAGGGCAGTATAGGGGCAGGCTAGGTTAGTATATGGACAGGCTAGGGTAGTATATGGACAGGCTAGGGTAGTATATAGACAGACTAGGGTAGTATAGGAGCAGGCTAGGGTAGAATATGGACAGGCTATGGTAGTATAGGGGCAGGCTAGGGCAGTATAGGGGCAGGTTAGGGTAGTATATAGACAGGCTAGGGTAGTATAGGGGCAGGTTAGGGTAGTATATGGATAGGCTAAGCTAGTATAGGGGCATGTAGTGGAAAGGTCCCCCAATGAGGGTTTTATGGTGGCAAAATACGTATAAAGATAACGGATGTAGATAACAGTGAATATATGAAACTGGAATACCAATTTTTGGTTTCAAAATTTATTGGCATTTGCTATAAATATGTGCATTTATAAACAAAAACTCTGGTTATGCGAACAGGGGACATGTACATTTACATAAAAGGTTGTGCCTTAGCAAAACATGGAATAGCATACAATACAGCCACAGCTGCGTCTAGTGCCCTAGTATAGGGGCAGGCTAGGGTAGTATATGGATTGGCTATGGTGGTATTTAGACAGGCTTGGGTAGTATATCGACAGGCTAGGATAGTATATGGACAGGCTAGGGTAGTATAGGGGCAGGCTATGGTAATATAGGGGAAGGCTAGGGTAGTATAAGGATAGGCTAGAGTAGTATATGGACAGGCTAGGGTAGTATATGGACAGGGTAGGGTAGTAAAGGGACAGGCTAGGTTAGTATATGGACAGGGTAGGGTAGTATAAAAACAGGCTAGGGTGGTATATAGACAGGCTAGGGTACTATAGGGACAGGCTAGGGTAGTATATAGACAGGGTAGGGTAGTATACGGACAGGCTATGGTGGTATATAGACAGGCTAGGACAGTATAGGGGCAGGCTAGGATAGTATATAGACAGGCTAGGGTAGTATATAGACAGGTTAGGGCAATATAGGGGCGGACTAGGGCAGTATAGGGGCAGGCTAGGGTAGTATAATGGCTGTCCATAACGACATGGATGAGCAAGTTTGGGGTGGAGGAACTTGACTGGCCTCAACCTGACAGAACACCTGTGGGATGAATTTGAGCAGAAACTGCAAGCCAGGCCTTCTTGTCCAACATCAGTGCCTGACCTCACAAATGCGCTTCTGGAAGAATGGTCAAACATTCCTATAGACGCACTCCTAAACCTTGTGGACAGCTTTCCCAGAAGAGTTGAAGCTGTTATAGCTGCGAAGGGTGGGCCAACTCAATATTGAATCTTATGGACCAAGACTGTGATGCCATTAAAGTTCATGTGCGTGCAAAGGCAAGCGTCCCAATACTTTTGATAATATAGTGTAGGTAGCATTCTCGGGAGCCCCACCAAGTACTTGGATGGACCTTGCTTTGGCAGGTACCCTGAAGAATAGGGTCCACATAGTTCTGCTGGTATTCCACTGCCCGTCAGGAGTCTTGCGCCCTGGGGGTTCAGGGCCAGGGTCCTTTCTCCTCTGCGGAGGACCACGTGTGAACGTTTTTGTGTGCTCACTTTTTTTTTTGCACCTGGCGTTAATTTCAAGTGTGCACACCGCACTGCAGAGCAAGCAATTGGTAGGGGTATAAAGATGAGGATGGGTAAGGGGCCAGGGAATGAATTCTTGCCAGAAAGTGTACCATGGTGGCCAGTCAATAAACAACTTCAGAGGGCCAATAGGGACCAATTTAAAGTCATTAGGGAGGTAGTGTTCTACTCGGGTCCAGATCCACTCAAATTTACGTACTGTAACCTTAAGGCCCCATTCACCCAGGAGCATTTTCACCTCTTAAGACGCTCGTAGAACGCTCATCTCAGTAGCTTCAAAACGCCCAGCAAGGAAAATCCCATTAACTTCAATGTCCCCTGTTCACATCTGAGCGTTCTGTCGCCTAAAGCAAAACGCTCATCTTTCAAAAAAGTACATGAGCTTCTTTTTAGGCAGATTACAGGCATTTTACTGCTTTTTACATTGGTGACCTTTTGACCTGTACAAAATCGTGGTAAAATTGCGGTAAAAATTGCACGATTTTCTGCCTGTAACAAAACGCTCAGGTGTGAATGCAGCCTTAGAATTGCAAATGTTTTCAATTTTTTAAAGACTTCAAATGATGTTTTATATGTTTTTTAGTTGTTTTACTATATCTATAAAATATATATTTTACAAATAACAGAACACATCAGAGTCTGTTTACCTTCAGACTCTCTGTTTTGATATTGATTGAAATCTACAATTTGTGTGTGAAAACTATAGCTTGAGCTATTGATCCCTGTAATCAACAAAGAAAGCTTGTGAAAAGGAGCCTAAAGCTGCACCTGTTGATTGAAAATAAGAATGCAAACTATTAATATGTAATGTTCCATAATTAACTAATAGAAAAAAAATATGTTCACCTTTTTATAGAATAATAAATAAGGACATACAGCATCTCACAAACGTGAGTACACCCCTCACATTTTTGTAAATATTTTATTATATCTTTTCATGTGACAACACTGAAGAAATGACACTTTTCTACAATGTAAAGTAGTGAGTGTACAGCTTGCATAACAGTGTAAATTTGCTTCAAAATAACTCAACACACCGCCATTAATGTCTAAACCGCTGGCAACAAAAGTGAGTACATCCCTAACTAAAAATGTGCAATTTGGACCCAATTAGCCATTTTCGCTCCCCGGTGTCATGTGACTCGTTAGTGTTACAAGGTCTCAGGTGTGAATGGCGAGCAGGTGTGTTAAATTTGGTGTTATCGCTCTCAATCTTTCATACTGGTTACTGAAAGTTCATTATGGAACCTCATGGCAAAGAACTCTCTGAGGATCTGAAATGAAGAATTGTTGCTCTACATAAAGATGGCCTAGGCTATAAGAAGATTACCAAGACCCTGAAATTGAGCTGCAGCACGGTGGCCAAGACCATACAGCGGTTTAACAGGACAGGTTCTTCTCAGAACAGGCCTCGCCGTGGTTGATCAAAGAAGTTGAGTGCACGTGCTCTGCGTCATATCCAGAGGTTGTCTTTGGGAAATAGATGTTTGAGTGCTACCAGCATTGCTGCAGAGGTTGAAGGGGTGGGGGCTCAGCCTGTCAGTGCTCAGACCATACACCGCACACTGCATCAAATTGGTCTGCATAGCTGTCGTCCCAGAAGGAAGCCTCTTCTAAAGATGATGCACAAGAAAGCCTGTAAAATAGTTTGCTGAAGACAAGCAGACTAAGCACATGGATTACTGGAACCATGTCCTGTGGTCTGATGAGACCAAGATCAACTTATTTGGCTCAGATGGTGTTAAGCGCTTGTGGCGGCAACCAGGTGAGGAGTACAAAGACAAGCGTGTCTTGCCTACAGTCAAGCATGGTGGTGGGAGTGTCATGGTCTGGGGCTGTATGAGTGCTGCCGGCACTGGGGAGCTACAGTTCATTGAGAGAACCATGAATGCCAACATGTACTGTGACATACTGAAGCAGAGCATGATCCCCATCCTTTCGTAGAGTGGGCCACGGGGCAGTATTTCAACATGATAATGACCCCAAACACACCTCCAAGATGACCACTGCCTTGCTAAAGAAGCTGAGGGTAAAGGTGATGGATGGCCAAGCATGTCTCCAGACCTAAACCCTATTGAGCATCTGTGGGGCATCCTCAAATGGAAGGTGGAGGAGCACAAAGACTCTAACATCCACCAGCTCTGTGATGTCATCATGGAGGAGTGGAAGAGGTCTCCAGTGGCAACCTGTGATGCTCTGGTGAACTCCATGCCCAAGAGGGTTAAGTCAGTGCTGGAAAATAACAGTGGGCACAAAAAATATTGACACTTTGGGCCCAATTTGGTAATTTTCACTTAGGGGTGTACTCACTTTTGTTGCCAGCAGTTTAGACATTAATGGCTGTGTGTTGAGTTATTTTGAGGGGACAGCAAATTTACACTGTTATACAAGCTGTACACTCGCTACTTTACATTGTAGCAAAGTGTCATTTCTTCAGTGTTGTCACATGAAAAACTAGAATAAAATATTTATAAAAATGTGAGGGGTGTACTCACTTTTGTGAAATACTGTATGTGCCATGTATTGCGCATTTCCTTCAGTATGCTACCCATTAATTCTGCGTATATTATTCACGGGCTGTAAGGATGGGAATCAAATATGGAGACAGCATCTGGTTTTAAATAATGAAAGCATCTTTGTTACAGCTTATCAGGTTCTCCAGTCTCCATGGAACTGACTAACCCTGAGAGCTTGTCTCGCACGTTTTAATCCACATCCATCTCATGGGAAGCAGCTGATTCAGCTATAAAGCCATGAAGACTACCTGGCACGTGAACAATTAAATATTCCTTAGGTTTGGTTCAGCCATGTGAGGGACAAATAACAGAGGTGTAACCTGACTTATTATTACTGCTTATGTCAGGTATTCTGGTCCCATCAAGAAGCATCATTCAAATGTTATGCATGGCTCTTTAAACGTTTTATTAGATGCCTCCTTTCCCTAGACTGCAGGGACCAGTTCTGAGCAGGAACGCTGACACCTACAGGTTATACAAGTACTACACCAAGATTTTGAGTATTAAAAGTGCATAAAAATTGAAACATGGTATTTACTTTTCCAGTGTCTGCATAAAGTTCTTAAATTAGTTAAAATATTCAATTGTTTTCACGTATCTGCTGGAAAGCGAGATCTGTACACAATACTTGATCAGTATGACATTTTATACTGAAAAAAATCTGTAATTTAAAACTACAAATGGAAACGTGGCCAATAATATCAATGCAATATTTCTGGGTACAGGAAGTGAGCCCGTTCCTTTTGAATGTTAAGAGGGAAACTTTAGACCATTAGTGAAGGTTGTCCTATGGGTGCAATATTTCAGCTATAGAGATCAATTTCTATGGTAATAATGATATGTTGCAATGATCATTTTACTAAATATCCTTTCGATAACCCCTTAAGGCCCGCACACACGATGCAAAATTCGTACGGGAATTTTCGTACGGCGGCCGGTCTTCCGATTTTCGTATCGTTAGTATGGTGCTTTCGACAGCCGATTCTGATTTTTCAAACGACCAAAGCTGGATGTGCACACTATAAAATTTTTGGCGGATGTGAGCAAAACATCCAATTTTCATTCCATTAGCACGGTTTTTCGTCTGAAAAATATCATAAGAACAAGACTACGCATGCTCAGAAATGAAAAAATACATACAAAGCTATTCAACATATTATGTCACTTCTGACATTGAATTCCGTTGTACGAGAATTTTCATATTGTTAGTAACCTCTTCACTTTCGACATGAGACAAGTATCCAACAAAAAACGGACGTTCGGTTGTCCGAAAATCTAAGCGCGTAATATGAGGCTTTAGGGCTCGTTCTCACATTCGCGTTTTTTTAACGCACATATCAGAATGCACTAAAACACATGCATCATCAAAGGTAATGTTATCATGTTCACGTCTTTGCTTTGCAATGCAGTAACCAGTTCCCGCCTGGCCTATAGCAAATTGACGGCCTGGCAGGGATTTCATTGTTCTGAGTAGATGGCATGTGACGTCCCTAAGGCACGCAGCATGGCGAATTGTGGTGCAGTGTGTCACTCACTGATTATGGTAAAGAGCCTATGACGTAGACTCTTTACCATGTGATCAGCTGTGTCCAATTACAGCTGATCACAGTGTAAATAGTAAGTGCCAGTTATCGGCATTCCTCTCCTCTCACTGACAGCACATGAGGAGAGGAGAGCCGATAACTGGATTTTCTCTGTTAGGACATCTACACTGATAATCAGTGCAATGATTATCAGTGCAACCCTATCAGTGATGACCACCAGGGATGTCCACCATTTCCCATCAGTTATGCCTGTCAGTGCCCACCAGTGCCTCCATATCACTGCTGCCTATCAGTGCCCAACAGTGTTGTCTACAAGTGCCCATCAGCGCACATCAATGCCGCCTATCAGTGCCTATCATTGCCCATCAGTGCTGCCTACCAGTGCCCATCAGTGCTGCCCATCAGTGCTGCATATTAGTGCCTCCTCATCAGTGCCACCTCATCAATGCCCATCAGTGCAGCCTATCAGTGCCCATAAGGGTAGCCTCGTCAGTGCCCATCAGTGCAGCCTATCAGTACCCATCAGTGTAGCCTCATCAGTGCTCATCAGTGAAGAAGAAAAATTACCTATTTACAAAATGTTATAACAGAAACTAAGAAAAAAAAATGTTTTCAAAGTTTTTGGTCTTTTTTCATTTGTTTAGCCAAAAATAAAAACCCAGTGGTGATTAAATACCACCAAAAGGAAACTCTATTTGTCTCAAAAAGAATGATAAAAATGTCATGTGGGTATAGTGTAGCTTGACTGCACAATTGTCATTCAAGGTACGACATTGCTGAAAGCTGAAAATTGGCCTGGGCATGAAGGGGGCGAAAGTGCCCGTTATTGAAGTGGCTAAAGTGCATTTTGGTAAATAGCTTGGGTATGTTTCTTTTGTCTGCTTTTATGTATTTTGAGGCCTGTAGAAGTGTGCAAAATGCATTTCAATGTTCATCAACGCATACAACAAAAAGTGTTAAGAACCACATGAAATCAGAAACACAAATGTGTAAACCTAACCTTACTGTCCAGTAGGTGATATTGAACCATATGTTATTTTGTTGTACCACGGCTGAGCGCTATGACTGGAGCCAATGACACTAATGGACGCTACCATGTCTCCATTATTCTATTACCTATTGGAGATGAGTCAAACTGCTCTGGGCTCTGTCTGTATGAGCATTGTTTAGCGAATTTCAAGGTTCGAATGCTGAAGCCGAACCCGACTGAAATCAATAGGAGCTGAATCTATCAAATTAAAAATGCCCATTTTCTTGGCAAATAGGAAAGGGGTGTTAAAAAAGTACATGGGGGAAGGGAGCAGGCATTGCTCTGGGGAATGCGCACCAATGCAAAAACTATTTTTTTTAAAATTCCATTTGGCCATAAACAGTGATTTTTAAAATGCTTAAAATGAAAGCATTGGGGAGGTGTGAAGGGATGTATCTCTATAATGTACAGAAATTGTTGCAGCAGCGCTGACATCTACAAAGGGAAAAAATGTTTAAAATTGTCAGTAAATGACATTACATCGACAGCTTAAAAAAAAAAAAAAACAGCACAAGACGCCCCTCAAATGTAATTTGCTGTCTTTGTAAATGTAACTTTTGCTGTAGTACACCCTACAGCAAAGATGAAAAAAAATTTGCATAGAGTTCCCCCCAAAATACACACCAAACCCTTTGAGTCTGGTATGAATTTTAGGGGTTACCGCATGCAAAAAAGGGGAAAAAAATATGTGAAGTACCTGGCTGTGTTTTACTGCACTGCTCAGCCTTCCTGAGATAAAATCTGTGCCATACAACATAGTTGCCAACAGTGCTGAATTGCCCGGGACAAACCGGAAAATCCGTCCCATACCCCGCTTTGTGATTGTCCCGGGCAGAATCCCGAAAATTGACCTCTGTCCCAGGCCGCGTTGTCATCCCTTCCCTACCTCTTCCCCACCTCCAGGAAGTGCTGCCTGTTCAAACGCAGATTTATCAGTGCTGAGAAGGGGCATGGCCAGCCGAGGGTGATGAGGCGCTCAGACTGTCTGTGTCAGTGGCTGCTGTGGGGACCCGACCGGGAGCAAGAGGAGCAGAGATGGACAGTGAGAGCGCAGCCAAAGGAGAAAGACCCAGAGTGAGCGGGGCGGCCAGAGACCTGAGTATTCATTAAAGCTGCAAGCAGGGGTGACGTGAGGCGGAGCAGAGGACTTTGGAGGCCGGAGGCGATCCAGCCACCCGAACGGAGCAGAAAGGCCAACAGAACCAGCCGACCCAGCCAGACAGAGCCACAGCCAATGTCATCTATCGCCAAGCCCAAGTCAGGTATTTTAAATGCCTGCTAATGTGATCTGGGGAGGGGTTTTGTATTTGGGGGTCTGTAATCTTTTCATTTTTGTTTTTTGTTTTATTTATATTTTTTTTTGGGGGGGGGAGCGGCGGTGGGTTTTGTGTATCCTATGAGGACTAATAGCTGTATTGGGGTGCCCTACATACTATGGACCTCTGTACACTGCTCTACATACTACTGACCTCCGTACACTGCCCTACATCCTACTGACCCCTGTACACTGCCCTATATCCCACTGACCTCTGTACACTGCCCTACATACTACTGACCCTTGTACACTGCCCTACATCCCACTGACCTCTGTACACTGCCCTACATACTACTGTCCTCTGCACACTGCTCTACATCCCACTGACCTCTATACACTGCCCTACATCCCACTGACCTCTATACACTGCCCTACATCCCACTGACCTCTGTACACTGCCCTACATACTACTGACCTCTGTACACTGCCCTACATACTACTGACCTCTGTACACTGCCCTACATACTACTGACCTCCGTACACTGCCCTACATGCTACTGACCCCTGTACACTTCCTTAATGTAAATAATATAACTGGGTACTAACATTTTTAGGTAAAGTTGATCCAGGGTGAATCTGATTGCCTCTCGGGGGATCAGGAAGGAATTTTTCCCCCGCTATAGCAAATTGGATCACGCTTTGCTGGGGTTTTTTGCCTTCCTCTGGATCAACTGTGGGTAAAGGATTGTATATGGGATTGTATGGTAATATATAATTTTTCTATTTTTTTTTTTTTGGGTTGAACTAGATGGACTTGTGTCTTTTTTCAACCTGACTAACTATGTAACACTGCCGTACATACTACTGACCTCCGTACACTGCCCTACATACTACTGACCTCTGTACACTGCCCTACATACTACTGACCTCCGTACACTGCCCTACATACTATGGACCTCTGTATGCTGCTCTACATACTACTGACCTCCTTACACTGCCCTACATACTACTGACCCCTGTACACTGCCCTAACTACATTCCCTATTTAACATTACCACATTCTCCACTATGTAAGTCATCTCAGACTCTATTTAATCACTCCCCCTTTAAGCAACGCCCAATATTTAGCATAATTTAAACTATTTTGCCCTGCCGCTTCGCATGCCTCATTCTTTTTGCTCATCTTAGACCACACCCACACACGAATGCCCCACCCCTAATTAAATTAATACTCCACCTACAGAAAAAAGTGCCCCTAAGCATTTTTTTAGAATCTTGGCAACTCCGCATAGAGATATTGCATTTCTTTCTGTTAGTCAGCTCTGACTAATAGGCTTCTTGTTACTAATAATGAACTAGAGTTTAGGTTCAGTACAGCCTGAACAGTACTAATCAGTGGGTTTCTTCTATGTTTGGTTGGCTCTGTTTATGACAAGGACTGTTTTGATTTCTACTTTCTACTTGATGCCTGCCATGACCTTCTGCTTGTTCTTCAGCCTTGCTGGTCTGCTGCTCTTCTGATCTCATCCCAGGTTTTATGTCTGACTGGTCTGGTTTTGTCTTAACTATTGGCTGTCCACCTTGGCAATCCCAATGGTCATACTCTAGTTACTTCCTGCAGTTCAACATCCTCAACACCAGCAGCTATGGAGTTTTCCAGGCATTGCAAGAGCCTGGGCCTCAGTAAGATTCTTCTAAATTGACGTCTACACAGGGTCCACCTCAATTCGTGATGCTTGTACAAAGAGAGGGGCATTAAGGCACAGCACTCCAATTAGGATATGTGGCCTCCATATATGAGTTAGGGTGACCACTAGGGATGAGCCGAATACCCCCCGCACCATTAAAGTCTATGGGACGCAAACATGAAAAATCAAAAGTGCTCATTTTAAAGGCTTATATGCAATGTTATTGCCCTAAAAATTATATGGGAACCCGGGTCCTGCCCTAGGGGACACGTGTCAATGAAAAAAAACTTTTTAAATCAATCGTTTTTTTCAGGAGCAGTGATTTTAATAATGCTTAAAGTGAAAAAAAAGAAAAAGAAAAATTCCTTTAAATATTGTGCCTGGGGGGTGTCCTTAGTCTGTGTGTAAAAGGGCGCATCTCTGTGAAGTGTAGAACATAGCCAGAGCAAAATGACATTTCCATAGGAAAAATTGTCATTTAAAATCGCAGCTGTAATGTATTGCCGGTTCCCGGCAATATACAATAAATCGCTGGAAAAAAGTGCGTGCGGTCCCCCCCTTCAGTCCAAACCAGGCTCTTCGGGTCTGGTTTGGATATTAAGGGGAACCCCGCGCAAAATTTTAAAAAAACTTGACGTGGGGGTCCCCCTAAAATCCAAACCAGATCTTTATCCGAGCATGCAGCACTGACCGGTTAGGATGGGGGGAGGACGAGCGAATGTCCTCCCTCCTGAACTGTACCAGGCTACATGCCCTCAAGATGGGGAGTATGGGTGCTTTGGGGGAGGGGGCACCCCCTCAAAGCACCTTGTCCCCATGTTGATGGGGACAAGAGCCTCTTCCCCACAAGCCTGGCTGGTGCTTGTGGGGGTCTGTGGGCGGGGGGTCTTATCAGAATCTGGAAGACCCCTTTAATAAGGGGTCCCCCAGATCCCGACCCCCCCCATGTGAACAGATTTGGGGTACATTGTACCCCTACCCATTCACCAAAAAAGGAATGTAGTGTAAAAAAACCCCATTAGGCAGTTTTTGACAAGTCCTTTAATTTGTATTATAGCTCTTTTCTTCTTTGTTCTTTCTTCCTCCATCTTCTCCTGGCCCGCTCCTTCTTCTGGTCTTCTTCTTTTAGTCTTCTTGCTTCCTCTCTTCATCTTCAATCTTCAATCTTGATCTTCTTTCCCCACCACCGCGCTCTCCGCTGCTGCAGTCCGGTGCCAGCACACTGTTATCCCTTGCAGTTACTCTTGTTGGACGGAGGAACTGGGCCTGAAGTTGTCAATTAGTTTTCAAATTGTGATGAAAGCTCCCAGTCGAACAGGTGGCCAAAAATTGGGCCTTGTGTGTTGGCGGTGCCAGAACACTGTAACCCCTTGCAGTTACTCTTGTTGGACGGGGAACTGGGCCTGAAGTTGTCAATTCGTTTTCAAATTGTGACGAAAGCCCCCTGTCAAACAGAGGGCTAAAAATTGGGCCTTGTGTATTGGCGGTGCCAGAACACTGTAACCCCTTGCAGTTACTCTTGTCGGACGGAGGAACTGGGCCTGAAGTTGTCAATTTTCAAATTGTGACGAAAGCCCCTAGTCAAACAGTTGGCCAAAAATTGGGCCTTGTGTGTTGGCAGTGCCAGAACACTGTAACCCCTTGCAGTTACTCTTGTTGGATGGAGGAACTGGGCCTGAAGTTGTCAATTTGTTTTCAAATTGTGACGAAAGCCCCCAGTCAAACAGGTGGCCAAAAATTGGGCCTTGTGTGTTGGCAGTGCCAGAACACTGTAACCCCTTGCAGTTACTCTTGTTGGACAGAGGAACTGGGCCTGAAGTTGTAAATTAGTTTAAAAATTGTTATGGCATGCCCCTGTAAATCAGGTGCAGAAAAATTGGGCCTTGGGTGTTGGTGTATACATATAGTTCTAGATTATGGACAGGAGGAATAGGAGCAGTGGCAATCTTCAAGGGATCCCAGATCCCTAGCAAATTGAATCAGTTGCATCAGCATCAGGGGCTTGATAGCTGCTGATCCAGGACTGATTCATTTTTATAAATGTGAGCCTATTAACCGAGTCTTTGGACAGGCGCACTCTTTGATTGGTTACAAACCCTCCAGCAGCACTAAATGTCCATTCAGAGAGCACTTTGGATGCAGGACAGGCCAGTAGCTCAATTGCATATTGAGCAAGTTCCGGCCAGTGGTCCATCCTCAAGACCCAGTAACTCAGTGGATGCTCTTACCAGTATATATTCCTGCACTATGTAATGCAGACGCTGACGATGGTTGCTTGAACCTATCAGGCCTGGGTGCTGAGAACTGAAAAATTTTTTAAAGGCATCGCTCAGCCGGCCACCTTCTCCACCACTCTGCCTCTGAATGACCGAAGCATCAGAAACACGTTGTCCAGGGCCAGCAGCAGGACATGGTAAACTCCCAGGGTCTGGAAAGGCGTTGCACAAACTTTTCTTCATGGTATCCTGAAGATGTTTCATCCTCTGCATCCTCTGCGCAGGCAGGATGAGTTCTGCAACTTTACCCTTGTAACGTGGATCAAGAAGGGTTGCCAGTCAGTAATGATCCCTCTCCTTGATACCACGAATCCTAGAGACTTTTCGCAGGCTTTTCAGAATCAGAGAGCCCATGCAGCTTAAGTTTGAGGAGGCATGAGTGTCCTCTGGGTCACTGAGGATGACTTATCAGGAACTCCCTCCTCCCAGCCAGGTACAACTCCTTGGGTTTCTGGAGCTTGAAAGCTATGATCCCTTGAAGACTGCTGCGTATTATACTCCACATCCATGCTGACACAATCCTCCTCCTCCTCCTCCTGTGTGTTTGGAGGCTCTGCAGGAATGCTCTCTGCATAAAGGGGGCCTTGAGAGGAAAGGAAGTCCTCCTCTTCCTCCCTCTGTTCTGCCTCAAGTGCCCTGTCCATGATTCCATGAAGCGTGTGCTCCAGAAGGAATATTAGTGGGACAGTGTCACTGATGCATGTATTGTCTCTGCTCACCATCCTTGTGGCCTCCTCAAATGGTGACAGGACAGTGCATGCATCATTAGCCACTGATATGGTGAAAAAAGGCCAAGCTCCCCTGAGCCTGTCCTGGGGCCATGCTCACAGAGGTACTCATTGATGGCCCTCTGCTGTGCGTGGAGTCGCTGCAGCATTGCCAATGTTGAGTTCCACCTGGTGGGCATATCACAATTGAGGCGGTTGTTGGGCAGGTTGAAGTGGTGGCGAACTATTTCCAAAACTGAACCCTGTACTGCATCCTTCCCAGCTGCCAGCAGAGTTACCCAGTGCACCGTGAAGGAAAGGTAACGTCCCTGACCGTGCCTGCTGGACCATGAGTCAGCGGTAATATGAACCCTGCTGCTGACCGCACTGTTCAACGAGGCCAAAATATTGCCTTCCACATGATGGTAGAGAGCTGGAATGGCCTTACGTGAAAAGAAATCTCATTTGGGAACATGCCACTGTGGGACAGCACATTCCACAAATTCACGAAAGGGCGCAGAGTCTACCAGCTGAAAAGGCAGCAGTTGGAGTGCTAGCAATTTGGCCAAGCTAGCATTAAGATGCTGAGCATGTGGATGGCTGGGACTGTATTTCTTTTTACGGTTCAGCAACTGGGGTAGTGATATTTGCCTGCTGAATTTACCTGGTGGCACGCTGTTAGGAAAAGACGGTGCTAAGGGTTAATGCACTTGGTTGTGCTTTCCTCTATTTCCTGGAACAGCAGCTCTATTTAAACTTCCTGCTTCCTGTAGCAAATGCTGTCCGTTCTATAGCGTTCCAGTGTGTTCCCGTGACCTGTTTGCTAAAGACTTGCTGTATCTGTGACCCGGCTTGCCCGACCTTGATTGAACTCTGCCTATACCGACCCTCTGCCTGTTTATGACCACGCTTCTGCCTGAACCCCCTTGTACCGCACCAGCCAGCCTGTTAACGACCCTGCCTGCACCTGACGACCCGTTTGCCTGCTCCCTTGCACCGCACCTGCCAGCCTGTTAACGACCCGGCCTGCATCACCACTCTTCTGTCTGCACGAGCTCCTGGAGGATCCTCACAACACCACCGGCATCCGCACCAGCCCTCGTGCCCCCCTGTGCTCCCGAATCTCCTGTCTGCTCTACCAGGGGTTCCCGAACCAGGGTCGTAAGAGAGGTTGTCCTCTGCACAATCAGACTCCATCACCAGGTACATGACACACGCATTGCTTCACCTTCATTCCTCTCAGTGCAGGTTTTGGAGAGGACTGCAGGTATATTAGGGGTTGAGATCCCAGATGAGGAGCAGGGAGGAGTCCGCCTTGTTTTCTGGTGTGGGTTCTTCAGGTACTCTTGCCAACAGACTGCATGGCTGGTCATCATATGTCATGTCAAGACAGTAGTGCCCAAGCGGCTGGAGTCCTGGCCGCTCTTGACCCGCTTCAGACATAGATTGCAAATGGCAACTGTGCGATCTACTGCACATGTGCAGAAAAATGCCCACACCAAATACATTTTGGAAGTCGGCGGGGAGGCAGCAGCGCCCTGCACCTGTGGAGCTTGGTGGGCTGATGCAATTGGGTGGCTGCCCTTAAGCTGGCCCCTGGAGGACATCCTGCCTTGTTGGAGTTGGGCCTCCTCCTCCACACTTTCCTCCTCTCTTCTCTCAGGCACCCAAGTACGGTCTGTGTCCTCATCATCCCCTCCCTCCTCGTCACTTGAGAAAACTTGGCAGTATGCTGCAGCTGGGGGAATATGACTGCTAGTTTCTAGTCCTTTTGTGGCACCCCCTGTCTCTAGGCTCACGCTACTCCCTTCCTCAACCTGGGAACCAACATCGGAGCCTTCAAACTGCTGCGCATCCTCCATGAGCATGTAACCGACACTATGGTCGAACAAATCAGGTAACTCCTCCATGCATGATGGTGGGGCTACAGAAGGAGTAACTTTGGACAAGGATCCAGTGGAATAGGCTGCTTTGGCAGATGCGTTGGAAGGCAAACTTGTACGAGCCTGGGTGACAGAGGATGAGGAGGATGAGGACAGCTTTGTTATCCACTCCACCAACCCTTCTGTATGTTGTGGCTCAATAGCATGTCCAACAGCAGAAAAAAAGGACATGCGTGATCTGCCTGCAGAGGATGCACCAGGTCTGCCACCACCACTTTTCACTGAAGACACAGAGGCTGCTTGCCCTCTTTTACTGGCCTGGGAGCATCTGCCTCTCCTTTGAGGCCTTCCTGACATGATTTTCTTTTCTTTTTGCACCACACAATACTGTACTATATAAAGTACACCCCCGAATGCATCGATATATAGTTTACTCTCAATACACTGCATGTATATCTGTATACAGTAGACTGTATATATTTGAAGACAACACGCCAAGTAGTGTGCTATATACCGTACACCCCCAAATGCACCGATATATAGAGCAAGCCCAATACACTGTGTGTGTGTGTGTGTGTATATATATATATATATATATATATATATATATACCAGGCTGTATATATTTTTATACACCACGTCAAGTGGAGTATATACCTTAGGTACAGATATATAGAGCACGCTCAATACGCTGTGTGTGTATATATATATATATATATATATATATATATATCCACTTCAATACTATGCACTTAGAACACTTTCCTACCAGACCAATTTTCAGCTTTCAGTGCTGTTGCATTTTGAATGAGAATTGTGCGGTCGTGCGATGCTGTACCTAAACAAAGTTTTTATCATTTTGTTCCCACAAATAGAGCGTTCTTTTGGTGGTATTTGATCACCTCTGCGGTTTTTATTTTTTGCAGTATAAACAAAAAAAGACCGAAAATTTTGAAAAAAAAAAAATCTCTATTTCTGTCACAAAACTTTGTAAATAAGTAAATTACTCCATCACTGATGGGCACTGATGAGGCTACACTGACGGGCACTGATCTGGCAGTACTGATTGGCACTGATGAGGTGGCACTGATGATGAGGCACTTATATGCAGCAATATTGAGCACTGTTAGGCGGCACTGATAAGAAGCACTGACGGGCACTTATATGAAATGATGACGCCCTATGTGAAGGGCGAAACGCGTTGACGTCATTTCCGGTCGCCGCAGAATTTGGAACGCACGCTGCTGACACCATATTATATACCAGGCGTTTTTTTACACTTGCATCCTGTGAGTATGTTTTTATTGGCGCAATAAAGTGACTTTGGTTAATAGTCTGCACATGAGGCTGTTTTCTGTTTATTCGAGTTATCCAGAGGACATCCTTTATTGGAAGATCGAGTGTTTATTCCAGAGGTCTGGGCATCCTGTTAATTCTTTCCAGCCTTTCCCCACTGACATAAGCTTGTGTGACCTCTGACTGAAAAGCAGTAGGTCCACACTTTTTGGTGAGTGGGGACACAAAGGGGTTCTGGCACAGTTTGTCACACTGCACCTGGAATGATACCTGAGCACCTGTTTGAGCACTTTTAAGCACAAGTCACCTTTTTTGAAGATTATGGACTAATCCAAGTGTATTTTTATGGCACTAGCACGTTTGATCAGTGGACTTTCTTATATGTTATCAATTTAATTTTTATTGATTTATCAATTGTTTGTTTATGATCACATATTTAAGGGGAGGCGCTTATTATTAGAGTTTAGATATGAAACACTGTTTGGCACTGATATGCAGCACTGATGGACACTGATAAGCAGCACTGATGGGCACTCATAGACGGCACTGATTGGCAATCATAGGCGGCACTGGGTACTGATAGGTGGGCACTAGTAGGTGGCACTGGTGGGCACTGATATGTGGCACTGGTATGCACTGATAGGGGCACTGGTACACACTGATAGGGGCACTGGTGGGCATTGGTGGACATGTACATGGACATGTACAGAAAGGGGCCCATTCCCTGGTGGTCTAGGGTGGCATCTCAAGTGCCATTCATATTGAACACTATGCCCCTTACCTGGTGGTCTAGGGTGGTCTCTCTGCTGGTCCAGATCGGCTCTCTGGTGGTCCCTGGTCGGCCCCCTGGTGGTCTAGTGTGGCGATCCGAGGGGGGGCTGTGCTGATAAATCATCAGCACAAACCCTCCCTGTCAGAAGAGCAGCCAATCGGCTCTCCACTCCTCAGGTCTGCAGACCTGAGTACAGGAAAGCCGATAAACGGCTTTCCTGTGTTACACTGTGACCAGCCGTGATTGGTCACGGCTGAACACATGGTAAAGTACTTTGGATGGAAGCACTTTACCGAGATCGGTATTGCGGGGTTCAGACTGACCTCCCACACCACAGATCGCTGCGATGCGCGCCCCCCCCCCCCACAGGCGCGTGGCGCCTTGTTATCCTGAGGACGTCCTATGACGTCCAGTCAGGATAACTAAACCACTTCCGGGCCGTCATTCTGCATACGGCGGTCGGGAAGTCGATATATATACCAGGCTGTATATATTTTTATACACCACGTCAAGTGGACTATATACCTTAGCTACAGATATATAGAGCACACTCAATACGCTGTGTGTGTATATATATTTTTTTTTTTTCCTACACTAACCTGTCTGCCCTAACTGACAGATATATTTTAGATATCTAACTATCTATCTAGTTAGCTATCTATTTTCTGTTTTTTTGAAGCTAGCTATCTAAACTGCCTGATACAGGAACCTACACTCTCTAACTACAAGCAGCGCCGACACACTATCATAGAGCCACTGTATGAGCTGCTTTATATAGTGTGGGGCGTGGATTGAGACTGCTGTGCAGTGATTGGCTAAAGGCATCCTGCATTTAGCCAATCAAAGCTCTCACAGCAGGCCACTCGCTGATTGGCCAAGGTTCGATCCGAACAGGAATCCCATCCTTAGTGACCACCCCGATGTAGGTTATAATAGATTTATAATAAAGATACTGAAAAAAGTATGTAAAAAACTGTTTTTTTATTAAATGAAAAGATCAGTTCATCCAAAGGTGATATTTTAGGATATGTAGGCCTTGCCCCAGGCTCCTGCATATCTTGGAAATATAGTGATACCTCCTTTCTATAATTCCCAACTTGATTACTATCCACCTGGGAGTAATGGACATTCTTGTCCACCTTTGTGTGTTACAGCTACTCCTGCTAAATGTCCTATAATATAATATACGTACAAATCCAGCATGGATCCCCTTATATGAGGCCTGTACAACTGGCTCTTACATATCTTGTAAGCCCCAGCTATCATCTACTCTTCCTTATAATATAAAATACATATAGATCCAACATGGAACTTAAAATGGCCATATCGGTTGTACAGACAAGGGAACTTAGCACAGAGATCTCAGCAGTAGGCTCCCGAGAAATAAAAGACTGCTGGGTGTATACCAAAAACTGAAACAATCAGTTTTGGATGGCTAGACCCTTCAAATCCATCACATTTTACAATATCAAAAAGATTATAATATACAGTATATTCTGTAGTTTCTCTTTAATTGGACATCAATGCTTTATAAAAAAAAGTTGAGGGGAGACATTGTTTTTGATCTGATAGCGTGTCTGACAATATCTCAACATACAACTCATGACCAAAGACCTTTCTTAAGAATATTATCAGCTTCTTTCTCTGGAAATTGCACATTTTACTAATTCTGTGGTAGAAGATTACACAACATTTCTGCTTCTTACACTTAAACACTACATGATTCGACAATTGTTCTTGTTCTAATATAGGGCACAGCAAGTATTCCTAATCTAAAATTCCAAAATAATACATAATATATAAAACAATATAGTAAGTACATGACCAATTTTTTTTTTTTTTGCTCAAAAAGTGTTTTAAATGAAAATTGTTGTTCAATTTTTGTGTGTACTTAATTTTATTAATAAATTTACAAGGAAGGAATGGCGCTGTCTTGTGTTTTTACAACCTGTCCAGATTGGCCAAGGAGCTATTGCATAAATATATAAATAACACCGATATGTGCAAAAAACAACAAAAAAAAATATATATATATATGTATAAAAACAAAAATTAAAAAATATTATATATAGACCATAATCATAAAGTTTCCATGAAGGATGTCCATAAAATACATAAATCTAATCCATAAAAATTCAATGCTTCTGATCTTCAAAAAATGTGAGTGTTTATAAAAAATAGCAGCAAAAAGGTGGTGAAAAATTAGCAACAAGCAATATAAAGGGTAAAAGTGACTTCAGTGCTTCATCTGTATTTTTAGCAACATTTGTGATTTCCACGCGTGCTCCCCCTTTGGGTCCCCACTTACCAGATCTCCAAACCCCTAGAGGGGTAACTCGCATGTGGTAAATGGGGTCTTTTGTTCTGGTGGATCCAATCCCGTGTTAATGCACCCAAGCTCCGGTCCTCCGCTTGCCAGGTGCTCATCAGCAGGGCAAAGGCAGGAAACAGTATGCTGGAAAAGGCGGAAATACTTAATTTTATTGCAATGCTTAGGTAGATGTAAACCCATTCAATAAAATCCCATAGAAAGTTATTATGTTAATTCCATTTCAATAGTAATTTTCTTTGCAAAACTATTTATTGAGGATTAAAAAAGCATATTGCAGTTAGAGAAAACAGGTTTTTTTTTACCTTAACCACTTCAATACCAGGCACTACCACCCTTCCCGCCCAGACCAATTTTCAGCTTTCAGTGTTGTTGCATTTTGAATGAGAATTTCGCGGTCATGCGACGCTGTGCCCAAACAAAATTTTTATCATTTTGTTCCCACAAATAGAGATTTTTTTTGGTGATATTTGATCACCCCTGCAGTTTTTATTTTTTGCGCTACAAATAAAAAAAGACCGAACATTTAAAAAAAAAAGTTATTCTTTATTAATGTCACAAAATTTTGTATAAGTACATTTCTCCTTCACTGATGGGCACTGATGTGGTTACACTGATGGGCACTGATCAGGCTACACTGATGGGCACTGATGAGGCTACACTGACAGTCACTGATGAGCCTGTACTGATTGATACTGATGAGGTGGCACTGATGATGAGGCACATATATGCAGCACTGACGGGCACTGATAGGTGGCACTGTTATGTGGCACTGATGGGCACTCATAGGTGGCACTGATGGGCATTCATAGGTACCACTGGGCACTGATAGGTGGCACTGATGGGCACTTATAGGTGGCACTGATAGGTGGCACTGGTACATGACACTGAAAAAAAGCACTGTTAGGGATGGCACTGGCAGGCATCACATATGGGCACAGTGCCATCCCTACAGTGCACTGTATGCCCTTACCTGGTGGTCTAGTGTGGGCTCCCTGGTGGTCCTTGGCAGCCTCCAGATCTTCTCCCTAGTGGTCCTGGGCGGCCTCCTCATGGTGTCCCTGGGGGGGGCTCCCTGGTGGTCCTGGTCGGCTCCCTGGTGTCCCAGTGTGGTGATCCTGAGGGGGCTGCACTGATAAACGTTCAGTGCAGACCCCCCTGTCAGGAGAGCATCCGATCGGCTCTCCACTGCTCAGGTCTGCAGACCTGAATAGAGGAAAAGCCGATAAACGGCTTTTCCTGTTTACACTGTGACCAGGCGCGATTGGTCACGGCATGATCACATGGTAAAAAGCTTCTGATGGAAGCTTTTTACCTCGATCGGTAATGCGGTGGGTCAGAGTGACCCACGGCACCACCGATCGCAGTGATGCGCTCCCCCGCTGGCACGTAATCACAGGTTATCCTAAGGACGTCAGGATAACAGAGCCACCGCCCGGCCGTCATTTGTCAATAGGCCGGGCAGGAAGTGGTTAAAGTGTTACTAAACGCAGTAATATGAAAATAGTTCATCTGAATTCCAGAAGAGAAAGGTTTCAAGGAACCTGCTCAAGTAGAAGTCAAAGATGGACCGGGGGGAAGAAGTTGGTAGGGGGGGTCATTGGAAAGTGTACCAATCATGTACCCAGAAATCAAAGCAGAGGTTTGCATGATCTTTTGTTGGTTACATTTGGTTAAGTGTCAATTAACAACTCTCACACCTAAAAGAAAAATTGTGTTTGTGTCTCCTTCAACAGGGTAGTCTCAGTTTACTCTGTTTGGAAGATAAAGTTGATCTATAAAAAATGATTAGTGAAGGTAGATCAGGGTAAATCTATTTATGAGGAATCATTTTTTTTTTTTTTTTTTTTTTGCCATTAACGCTATAATAGACAATAGATTCCAATAGCCAGCTGTGGATTTTAATCCCTTCAAAGATACCCATGCCAAAGTTAGATGAAGGTAGTTTAGTGGTCAGTAGCATATCGGGCAACAGTTACATAGTTAGTCAGGTTGAAAAAAGACGCAAGTTGTTGCTGTTTGTATTAGTTATAGAAGCACTGCTATGTAAAGTAAGGGCCCGTTCACACCTAGGCGATTTGCGATCCGACTCGTGTCGTCCCAAGTCGCCTCAAATCGCCTAAAATGAGAGATCCCATTGAAATGAATGATGCCGTCTTAATATGCACTACTCAAGTCCTTCTGACTTCAAAGCAACTTCTGAAAAGGTTCCTGTACTATTTCAAAGTGACTTCTAGACGATTTGAGCCCATAGAAGTCAATGGAAGTCACTTCCAAGTCGGATCACCCTCTATAAAGATGCGACTTTGAAGCGACTTTACAGGAAAAAGAAAGGAATTTTTGAAGGCAACCCCCCTCCCTCTCTTCTCTAATTGGCCACAGGCAAAGTCGCCTGGCATGGAGGTCGCTTCAGGTCGCGTTGTAATGCCCAAAGTAGCTTTCAAATCGCTTTCAAAGCGCCTAGCAAAGTCACCCCTGAAGTCGGATCACCTATGTGTGAACCGAGCCTAAGAGAAAATCGAAATATTCATGCGTTCAAAGTGGGATCAGTTGAGCATAAACTAACCGCATATGTGGACAATATTTTATTTTATATTTCGGACCCTCTGATAAGGCTACCCAATTTAATGGACTTAAAGCATTTGGGGGGTATGTCTAATTTTAAAATAAATTATAATAAATCTGAAATTTTGCCATTATATATCCCTCAAACTATAGAGGATTCTGTTACACAGTCTTTCCCCTTCACTTGGAACAAACAAGTTATTAAATATTTAGGAATTCATTTAACGGCAGAACTATCAAAAGTATATGATGAAAACTATATCCCTCTCCTCCCAAAAATTTAGGGTGATCTGGCCGAATGGGATAGAACTACCCTTTTGTGGCTGAGAAGAGTTAATTCTTTAACCACTTGACCACTGGGCACTTAAACCACCTTCCTAACCAGAACAATTTTCAGCTTTCAGTGCTTTCACATTTTGAATGACAATTACTCAGTAATTGTCCTTTTTTTCCACACAAATAGAGCTTTCTTTTGGTGGTATTTAATCACCGCTGGGTTTTTTATTTTTTGCGCTATAAATGAAAAAATACTAAAAAATGCATTTTTCTTTGTTTCTGTTATAAAATTTTGCAAATTAGTAATTTTTCTTCATAAATTTTGGCCAAAATTTATAGTGCTACATATCTTTGGTAAAAATAACCCAAATAAGTGTATATTATTTGGTCTTTATGAAAGTTATAGAGTCTACAAGCTATGGTGCCAATCACTCAAAATTGATCACACCTAATGCACTGACGGCCTATCTCATTTCTTAAGATCCTAACAAGCCAGCAAAGTACAAATACCCTCCAAATGACCCCTTTTTAGAAAGTAGACAGCCCAAGGTATTTAGTAAGAGGCATGGTGAGTTTTTTCACATTGTAAATTTTTTCCACAATTCTTTGCAAAATTAAGATTTTTTTTTCTTTTTGTCATATTAACATGTTATTTCTCTCACCCAGCATATGCATACCACAAATTACACCCCAAAACATATACTGAGTCTTTTGAACATGTCATTTTTTCCTCAAGCTTTTGGAAAATGTGGAAAGAAAATGAAAACGCATTTTTTTTTTACACAATGTTGTCCATTTATACAATATTTCTAACACGCAGCATGTACCTAGCAAAAATTACACCCCAAAATACATTCTGCTACTCCTCCTGAGTATGGTGATACCACATGTGTGACACTTTTACACAGCTTGGCCACATACAGAGGCCCAACATGCAGGGAGCACCATCAGGTGTTCTAGGGGCATAAATTTAAAATCTAATTTGACTACCTATTACACTATTGTGAGGCACTGATGGGCACTGTAGTGGCATGGATGAGCAGTGTAGTGGTACTGATGGGCACTGTAGTGGCATGGATGTGTCACGGATGAGAACTGATGTGGATTAGCATGAATGAGGAATAAATGAGCATGAATGGGGGTGGTTGAGCCGTGGATGGGGATGAATGAGCACGGATGGGGATGGCTGAGCCTGGATGGGGATGGCTGAGCCTGGATGGGGATGGCTGAGCATGGATGAAAGACTGAGCATGGATGGATGGGTGAGCGCAGATGGATGGCTGTGCATGGATGCATGGCTGAGCACGGATGCATAGCTGAGCACGGATGGATGGCTGAGCATGGATGGATGGCTGAGCACAGATGCATGGGTGAGCACGGATGCATGACTGAGCACGGATTGATGGCTGAGTACTGATGCATGGGTAAGCACGGATGGATGGGTGAGCACGGATGGATGGGTGACCACAGATGCATTACTGTGCATGGATGCATGGCTGAGCATGGATGCATTGCTGTGCACGGATGCATGGCTGAGCACGGATGCATGGGTGAGTACGGATGAATGGCTGAGCACGGATGCATGGGTGATCACGGATGGATGGGTGAGCACAGATGGATGGCTGAACACGAATGGATGGGTGAGCACAGATGCATGGCTGAGCACGGATGGATGGGTGAGCACGGATGGATGGGTGAGCACGGATGAGAAGGGATGGATGAGCACGGATGGATGGGTGAGCACAGATGAGGATGGATAGGGAGCACGGATGAGGATGGATGGGTGAGCACGGATGAGGATGGATGAGTGTGCATGGCTGGATGGGGTGAATGTCACTGAACTAGCACATAGCAGCGCTGTGGGCTCTTCAGATCTTGCCCACAGCATTGCTGCATCCGATCTCTCCCCTCTCCTCCCGCACTGTACCTATACGTGCAGAGAGGGGAGAGACAAGCCGGACATTCACCGGCTTGTTTACACCTGATCGCTCTGTCATTTGATGGGACAATCACATGGTAAAGGGCCGCTGCGAGTGCCTGTTTACTGTGATCCGTGATGCGCTGGGTCTCCCAGACCCGGCGGTCACGGATACTCCCAGGTGCACGCCCCAGGGGGGTGCGGGAGCACGATTCTGGCAGGACATTATAATACGCCCAGAACAATTAATTCACCTTGTGGCCATGTATATACATTGCTCAGTCGGCAAGTGATTAAAGATGGGGATACTCCCAAAAATTCTATGTACAATGCAGATGCTACCCGTCCAAATTCCAAAGACATTTTTTGTAAATGTTCGGCAGATGTGTACAGAATTTGTATGGCATAAGGCTAAACCAAGACTCTCATACCATATCCTTACAAGGTCTAAACTGGACGGGGGACTAGGCCTACCCAACCTGAGGACTTATTATGAGGCAATTGCCTTAACTGTCACCCATTTTGGGTAGTATGATGTTTCCAACTGAGGATTCCTCAGTTGGAAACATCATACTACCCAAAATGGGTGACACTAGAGAAGAAGTTGGCAGGCCGCGATTTAGCTCTAGCCCCTTGGATCCCATAACCATATAGAGGGCTGTCAAAAATCACCTCCCCGCTTACCATCCATACCTTAAAGGTCTGGGACTTAATTATTAAACAAGATGCCCCCCCTCATCATTTTACCCATTATTACCTTTGGGCGATTTTTGCTGGTTCGCTCCAGGTGAGTCACTGTCCTTTTTTAAACGGTGGGCAATTGATGGGGACACTAGTTGCCTTAAGTTTATGTGGAATGGGAGACTGTGCACATTAAACAAGCTTAGAGAGGAATACAGTGAGTTCCCAATGGACAGCTGGAGGTATCAGCAATTGCAGCATTTCCCCCTTACAGATTTCAAATCTCTATGGTCTAAACAGCATATGGATAGAAGGATGCTTTCTGTAATTTATAAGCTGCTGAATAAACATAGTGTCACCACGGGCCTTAGATTTTTTGGAGAATGGGAAAACGAGCTAGGCTGTTACTTCTTAGACTCACAGAGACAGAACATGCTAAGACTGGTACATACATCCTCAATATGTACTAAAACACAAGAGACAAAACTAGACTAAACTTTCAATGTTGTACAGGGTCCTGAAGACGTTGGCAATCACATACCCCTCAGTGTCTGATAGATGCTGGCAGGGATGCGGACAAGGATCACATATCCACATTTGGTGGGAATGTACCAACATTAGGCCATTTTGGACCGAGTTCAAATATCGGATTTTTGAAATAACAACAATTTTAATTGGGGGTGACCCCATGCAGTGCCTCTTTTACGGTACTCAAAGTCTAAATTATTATTATTATTATACAGGATTTATATTGCGCCAACAGTTTGCGCAGCGCTTTACAATAAAGAAGGGACACAGTACAATTACAATACAGTTCAATACAGAGGGAATAGGAGGGCCCTGCTCGTGGAGCTTACAATCTAAAGGGAGGGGGAGGTGGTACAAAAGATAATGGCTGCAGGGGATGATCTGATAGAGGTGACTCAAGCACAGTTCTTAGGTGGAGGTGGGGTAGGCTTCCCTGAATAAGTGAGCTTTCAAGGATCGCCTAAAGGTGGGCAGGGTGGGGGGCTGACCGGACATTCTGGGGCAGGGAGTTCCAGAGGATGGGAGAGGCTCTGGAGAAGTCCTGTAGGTGAGCATGGGAGGAGGTAACAAGGGAGCTAGAGAGCAGGGGGTCCTGGGAGGAGCGGAGAGGACGATTAGGCTGATATCTGCAGATGAGATTAATGATGTAGCTGGGGGCAGTGTTGTGGATGGCCTTGTATGTTCTGGTTAGTATTTTGAATTTTATATGGTGGGGTAGGGGTAGCAAGTGAATCGATTGGCAGAGCGGGGCAGCAGTCGTGGATCAGTTAGTAAGGTGTATAAGTCTGATAGCAGCATTCATGATAGACTGAAGGGGGGATAGCTTGTGTAAAGGTAGGCCAGTGAGGAGGGAGTTGTAGTAATCAAGGCGGGAAATAACCAAGTAGTGAATAAGTTGTTTTGTGGTGTCGTTAGTCAGGAAGGGAGGAATTCTGGAGATGTTGCGGAGGTTAAGGTGGCACGATTTAGCCAGTGATTGAATGTGGGGTTGAAAGAGAGGTCGGAGTCTAGGATTACACCCAGCACCCTGGCTTGAGTGGAAGGACCAATGGTTGTGCCGTTGATCTCAATGGTAAAGTCATGAGGAGGGGACCGGGGAGGAGGAAATATTACAAGCTCAATTTTAGAAGGATTGAGTTTGAGGAAGTGGCGTGACATCCATATCGATATCTCATTCAGTAAGCTTGTGATGCGTGAGGAGATTGAAGTGCAGAGTTGAGGAGTCGAGAGATAGATCTGGGTCTCGTCAGCATAGAGGTGGTAATTGAAGCCATGGGAAGTTATCAACTGGCCCAGGGAAGAGGTATAGAGGGAGAATAGGAGGGGCCCAAGGACAGAGCCCTGGGGTACCCCAACAGAAAAAGATAGAGGAGCGGAGGAGATGTTGTTGTATGTGACACTGAAGGTGCGCTGAGATAGGTAGGAGGAGAACTAGGAAAGAGCAGAGTCACAGAGGCCAAGGGAGTGGAGTTTATTGAGGAGGAGTGGGTGGTCAACTGTGTCAGAGGCAGCAGAGCGGCCTAAGAGTATGAGTATGGAGTACTGGCCATTGGTTTTAGCAGTTCGTAGCTTGTTGGTGCGTTTTAGTAGGGAAGTTTCATTTGAATGTTGTGAGCGGAAGCCGGATTGTAGGGGATGGAGAAGGTTGTTGTCAGTGAGGTAGCAACTCATACAGTTGTGGACAAGGCAAGAAGCTTGGAGGCAAACGGAAGCAGGGAAATGGGTCTTACATTTTTCAAACAGGTGGGGTCCAGCGAGGGTTTTTTAAGTATGGGGGTGACCAGCGCATGTTTGAGTGGAGAGAGAAAGGTGCCAGCAGAAGAGAGGAAGAGGTTGAAGATATGGGTTAGAGAGTTTAGGACAGAGCAGGAGGGTGGTCGTAGAAGTTGCGAGGGGGCAGGGTCCAGGGGACAGGTGGTGGGGTGGGGTGGGCTGTGGAAAGGAGTTTGGCAAATTCCTCAGAGCTAACAGAATTGAAGGAGGAAAGTGTTGAGTGGCGTGTTAGACTTGGTGTGTTGGTTGGTGGAGAAAGCTGGACGCAGGATATCTGATCACGAATTGTGTCAATTTTATTTTTGAAGTGATTGGCAATCTCCTGGGAAGTGAGCAAGTTGGTGGATGGAGGCAGTGGGGGGTGGAGTAAGGAATTACGGGTAGAAAAGAGTTGACGAGGCTTGGATGAGAGGGATTTGATGAGAGTGGTGTAGTAGATCTGTTTAGTGGAGTGGAGGAAGGAGTTGTATTTGAGAAGGGCAGATTTGTAGAGGGTGAAGTCTTGAAGGGATTTAGTTTTATGCCACACTCGCTCAAGAGCAGGGCTGCATTTCTTGAGACTTCTGGTGTCATCTGTTTGCCAGGGTTGTAGCAGACTAGGCCTGGTTCTGCATGTAGAAATGGGGCCAAGTGTGTCCAGGGAGGATGACAATATGTTGTTGTAAACAGAAGTGGCCAGGTCTGGGCAGGACAGGGGTGTGATTTCATCATAAAGGCAATCAGTAGCAGAATGAGAAAGGGAAGGGTTTAGTTGGCAAAGGTTCGTGCGGGTAACTGTTTGCAGGTTGGCGGCGTGGGAGGCAGGAGACAGGGAGAGTGTGAAATTGATGAGGTTGTGATCGGACAGAGGTGGGAGAATACAAGGTCAAGAGTGTTGTCATTGGAGTGAGTGGTGGTTTGTGTACATTGTGTTAGGTTGAAGGAGGGGGTTAAATTGAGTAGTTGGGAATTGGCTGAGGTGTTAGCATTGACTGGAATGTTAAAGTCTCCAAGGATGATGGCAGGTACTTCAGAGGAGAGGAAGTAGGGTAACCATGCAGAGAAGTCATCAAGAAAGCATGACACAGGGCCAGGAGGTCGGTAAATTACTGCAACCCTCAAACAAACTGGAGAAAATAGACGAATGCAGTGCACTTTAAAAGAACAGAGGGAAAGAGAGGGAGGTGTAGGAAGAAGCTGGAAATTGCTTTTTGGAGAGAGGAGAAGTCCAAATCCGCCTCCTTTTCATCTGCTGGATCTGGGTGAGTGAGTCCAGAGGAGGCCACTGTGGCAGAGGGCAGCTGGCGAGGCAGCGTTGGATTCCTGGAGCCAGGTTTCGGTAATAGCAAGGAAATTGAGGAAGTTGGAAAGGAAAAGGTAATTGATGGAGGATAGGGCACACAGGAAGAGCATAGTGCCACATTTGCTAGATGCAGCTAAAGGACTAATCCTGGTCTTTTGGAAAAAGACACAAGTACCCACCATAGATCATTGGTTGAAACAGGTTAATAGGATTATGGAGGACAAGAAATGGGTTTATGCTAACAGCAACAGATTAGAAGAGTTTGCTGTTAAATGGGAACCATTGTTAAACTATGTCAGTGGATAGTGCCTTTTTTCCCTCTCTTCCTTTACTTTTCTTCTTTTTTACCATAGCATTGTATACCTCTGTTTTACTCAAGCATGCTTAATAATTAAATACATGTTTAAAAATAAAGATTACAAAAAAAAAAAAAGAAAAAATATATTGCATATATTACAGTTTTCCAAAAACATTTTATCTTAGTACAGGCCCAGAAGGCATGGTACAATTCTGCATAATCAGGACCACATATAGAGCACAGTGTTCGTGTAGAGGCAGTGTTCGTGTTCCAAGGCCTGTTAACCTCCCTGGCGGTGCGATTATTTCAGATTTTTGGTGCTGAAAGTGGTACCATTATTTTACATGGAAATTTGGCGTTTTATATTGTAGGCCTGTAATTCTTAGGAATAACTCACTTAAATCTGTCCAAACAAGAGTATAGTAGACATCTCGGGTATGATAAAGTTTGAAACACAAAATCATAAATTATAATATATATGAAAAAAAATTATAATATAATAAATAACTATAAATAATTATCAAAGATGATAATATAATAATAAAATGTATTCAATAATGTAATCTAGTCAAAAACACAGAAATGTGCTCAGTTGCAGAATTGTCGCTGTCATCACGTTCAGTGTCTGATGATAAATTTCCCCAAAAATCAGTATCACTCAATTCTGCAAATGATTCTTATTTACTATCGCTGTTTTCTAGCTGGTCAAAAACCACTTTTGACGTAAATGGACGTTTTTTTATGCCATGGACGTTCTCAAGTTTCCAGGCAGAAAGAATGGCATATATAATATAAAAGTGCATGCAGGGCACTGGGCAAACCACTAGGGACAAAGGGGATGTGAAATGATTTCATATAGTAATGTAATCTTACAGATCACAGTGTACTGTATGTATACTGTGTGTTTCACTTTTTGAATTTCCCGCCAGGCTCCGCCCCCGTGCGACACAGCGCTCACAGAGAACGGAGCCCGGCACACAGAGGCATCGGGCGGAGGACACAGCCTGCAGACACGGCAGGAGGACATCGCTGGATCCAGGGGACAAGGTGAGTAGCGCTGCCTTGGATCCAGCGATGCGATCCCGAGTGTGGCTCGGGGTTACCGCTACTGGTACTGAAATTCCACCCCGAGCCACACTCGGGAATACCACCAGGGAGGTTAAAAGAGTCAAGGACATTAGTTTTTGAGAAAGTCCTCTGGAGCATTGAGCATAGTCAACGTGTAATCTATACAAGGTGTGTCTCTATGAGATAATGTGTTTGGAAGGATTAGGCTGCATTCACACAGGGGCGACCCGACTTTGACGCGACTTTGCTAGGCAATTTCAGCGCGACTTTCAGTGCGACTTCCAGCGCGACTTCCAGGGACTTGAGGCGACTTTACAACACGACTTTTTCCAGGCGACTTTGCCTTGACCAATCAGAAAAGGGAGGGAGGGGGTTGCCTAAAAATAAATTCTATTCTTTTCACTACAAAGTCGCTTTTATTTAGATGGGGGATCCGACTTGGAGGCGACTTCTATTCAATTCTATGGGCACAAGTCGGATAGAAGTCGCCTAGAAGTAGTACAGGAACTTTTTCTGAAGTCGTTCCGACTTCAGTAGTGTACATTAAGACGGCTCCCATTCATTTCAATGGGATTTCAGATGTCAAGCGACCTGGGGCAACTTGAGGCTACCCAAGTCGGAGCGACAGTCGCCCCTGTGTGAATGGTGCCTTAGGCTCTTGCAACAATCAGTCCTAATGGTTCATCCAGTCAATGGGTGGAAGATTTTTAAGAAGGGGGGGGAGACAAGTCTTTGATGCCCCCTCAAATGCGAGTGGTCTTCAAGTGGAGGTATTGGTGAGAGACTTTAACGTCAAGAGCTGTCGGAGTAACCAGACCTTAAATACTAGAGATGGGAGGAAAATCAGGGTTACCTCAAAAAGACAGAAATAAAGAGGAGTCACTGTTCCGTTGATATTTATCCTGAATTCTGTGCCAGCAAAATTTTAAGAAGAGGATTACAGGCAACCCTTGGGGGCAAAAGTTTTTTAAGCTTAGTGTGGTATTTTGATTGAGGTTAAAATCTGTGTAGGTGTCCATACCATGAATCCAGTCATGAAGCTGCCTGGTAAAGGCCCCTAGATTATATAGACCCAAATCTCAAAAATTAAGGCCTCCATTTCTCATAGAATGCTGTAAGATGCAGATACTTATTTTGGCATGCATTCCTGTCCATATGTTGTTTTAATATAGGGGTCAGTGATTGAAAAATATATAGTATCTTTGCAAATATCACTATCTTAATTAAAGTGGTTGTGAACCCTTACATATACCCAGTGAAGTGAATGGCCTCTGGTAATACACAGAGATGAGAAAAAAAATCTCCTACATAAGTTATATCCGACTATCTGCAGTCTTCTCTTCTCTACATCCGTTCAAAGTGCTAAATTATAAAGTTTGTCTGAGAGTTAAAAAAAAGGGAGCAGAGAGCTAAAGTTAAGCCTCACGTGGTTCGACGGTCGTACGACCGAACGGACCAAATCGTATGTTGGATCATATAACTTGCGTACTGACATGCACTACGTGATCGTACGACCAAGCTCAACGTAGTGATGTGTTATGAACGTATAAAGAGAAAGTTCAGGTGCATGTAATTAGCGTCCATCTGTTCCTGACTTCTGAGTATGCCTGTTTTGCGTAATACAACTTGTTGGACCAACTTCTCTGTACACACGATACAACGGTCGTACGACCGCTTGTTGGTACAACCAGAGTTTTATAGTTTGCTCATACAACTTCTGTTGTAGGACCGTCGTACGTAGGCTGTTCTAATCACGCGTACTAACGGTCAGATGATCATACAAACGAGTGGTCGTACGACCGTTTGCATGCGACCGTCGAACCGTGTGTACGAGGCTTTACAGATCAGTGAGTAGAGCTCATTGGAGGGAAGAGACCCCCCTCCACACAGCACACAGGAACAGAGCTGAGGCTGGCAAATCTGCTGGAGCTCCCTCCCATTTCAATATTTTTTTTCTTGGTGTCAGGAAAACTTGTCAGACATGATTCATGCTGATGGCAGAGGAATGAAGCAGTGGACAAAAGTGACACTTAGTGCCCTTAACCAGTTCCCGACCGCGTGCCGTGTTTTCACGGCAGCAGTTGGGATGCTGAGCGCCAATCGCCGTAAAAAGACGGCGATCTGCGAACAGCCGCTAGGGGGCGCCGCACTCCTGAGGAGTGTGCCCGCGGCTCGGGTGGACCCGATATCCGCAGGCGAGCCGCAATGAGCGGCCACAGGGAAAGAATGGGGAACCGCCGATGTAAACACGGTGGTTCCCCGGGGGGCGTGGCCTGCAGCGCGATGGAGTAAGCCGCACACGAGCTGAGCTCTGCACACCCGATCTCCTGTATTAATAATCCTGGGGCATAGAACTACGGCAAAACTTTCCCATCTCAGGTACCGAACCCTCCAGTCACTCGGACACCATGTCCCCGACGAAGAAAGGCTCGGAGGCCGCCAGTCAGCTGGCAAAATTCCGCCGGCGGGAACAGGAGCAGGCCAAAGATGGCGCCGGGGAGGCAGTGGAGGCAGAGCGAGCAAAGACGGCGGACACGGAACGCATCCTGGAGGCGGTGTCCCTATGCCAAACCACACTTACCTCAAAAATTGATGAGATGAAGATTGAGATATCTCATATCAGGCAGGATATCTCTAAACTCTGGGACAGGGTGAAGGAGACTGAAACTCGGGTGAGTGCAACGGCGGACATTGTATTCCCCCTGCAGAACACCACTGAGGACTTGCAACGCCAGATCCAGCAGATCACCATGAAGCAAGACGACATGGAGAACTGCCTCAGGAGGTGCAACCTCAGATTCGTGGGCCTCCCGGAACGGGCCGAGGGCACAGACGCGGAAGGTTTTCTGGAAAATTTACTCATTAATACATATGGCAGAGAGGCCATGTCTGTGATGTTCGCCGTGGAGAGAGCTCATCGCGTCCCCGGCCGCCCACCACCAGCTGGGGCTCCACCACGTACACTCATCGCAAAACTGCTAAACTACCGGGACAGGGATAAAATCCTGCGTTTGAATAGAGAAAAAGGCAACATCCCATTCGAGGGCACACATCTGGCAGTCTTCCCTGACTTCTCCGGCGAAGTCCAACGGCTCCGCTCCAAATTCCAGGAGGCGAAGAGGAGGTTACGCGCAAAGCACATCAAGTACCCCATGTTGTTCCCAGCAAAGCTGAGAGTGGAGCGGGAGGGACAAGTTCAATTTTTTGAAGATCCTGCTTTGATTTCTTCGTGGCTTGATGGACTGCCCTGATGCCGCAACGGCCTTCTCTTCTCCAGTCGGTGTAGTAGTGAGTATGTAATATGGGGCCTGGGTGATTGGGGGACTTCCCTTCTTCATTTGCCAATACTGAAGTCTGGGTGAGGCACTTGCTGGTGTGGAGCTATACTCTGATTTAAAACCCTTGGCATGGTGCAGTTATGTTACCCGTAAAGCAGGAATTTTGTCACATACTGTTCCCTTGCACTGGTTACCCAGTCCTCTAAACTGTGTCCTGACTTCGGGTGACTTTCTGTTTCCTCTGACTCACTGGAGGGTACCACCCGCCGGCTGCCTCCCCATTCGGTTCTGTGTCGCCGGCACTGGAGGAAGGGGGTCCTGAACATTATAGATTGCCCGCGAACTTTACACTGACCATGATCGGACACTGTTGTGCATGTCCAACTTATATTCAGAGTGTCAGCTCAACAAACCTCGGCTACCAAGCTCTGTTTAGTGGAGAAGTCGTCCCCATAGAGGATATGGTTATGTATCTTCAGTTAAACGGGTTTAATCTACAACGCAATTTTCTTATACCTTATTCACTAAGTTTTAAGCCTCCAGGATGTCAGTATCACTGGACGTACTCTTTTAAGCCCGTTGTTTGGGAGTATATGCTCGTGCCAAGTTGGGGAGGCATCGAGCTGGGTAATGAGTTAAAGGCTCCAGTTGAGCTTTTTCAATGCAAAGGTCAGGTACACCTTTTACTATATATGTGCATACAGAGAAACAGGAGATATTGGTCACTAAATGAACACTCAGAAGCCAAAAAACGAACTGGAAAATGGTCACGGTTTGAGAATATGTACAAGATAAGGGTACTTATGTATGCAGTTGATTTTGATTTTGGGGGGTTGTTTTTTTATGTGTGTGCTCCCTCCCAATTGGTTCAACTGCATGCACATGGTGATCTACATCTAGCTTTAGAGTCATGCCAAAACGAAAATTTATGACATGGAATATTCGCGGCATCCGTGACAAAGTAAAACGAACGGCTGCACTCCAATTTTTAAAATCTCAGAAAGCACAGATAATAGCGCTGACTGAAACCCACATCACGGGACACCTACAGGCTGCCCTGAGACGCCCCTGGCTGGGCTGGACATATCATTCAGTGCACACGCACCAGTCCAGGGGCGTCTCCCTTTTGGTGGCCAAGTCGGTCCCCTTTGAGATGGTGCATGTGCAGTCGGACCGGGAGGGTAGATATCTGTTCGCATATGTCTCTGTCCAAGATCGCCCGTTGTTATTGCTGATTTGCAATGTCCCCCCGCCATACAGCTCGGAGGTGGTGAGTGAGGGCCTTACCTTCATGTCACAGTACCCCGCAGTCCCGGCTGTGTGGATGGGGGACTTCAACATGCCGATGTCCCCTGAGCTGGACCGCATGGGGGGTGGGGAGGGGATCCATGGCCGGCCCACATCCACCCGGCTGCACAGGATCCTGACAGATTTTGAGTTACTAGACACGTGGAGGCATCTATACCCGAATACAAGAGCGTATTCCTGCTTTTCAAGCAGTCACAACACCATGTCCCGCATTGATTTCATTTTTATTTCCAAATCCTTGCAGCCGGAGTTGGTAGGGGCGGGCATTGCTCCTCGGATCCTGTCAGATCATGCCCCGTGCTGGGCCGAACTAGATCTACTAGAACCGGGTTCTAAACAAGTCTGGAAACTAAACACACATTGGCTAGCGACACTTCAAGACCATGCTGCCATAGAGAGGGAGTTTGGATACTTTTTCCTGCACAACTCCGAAAGCACGAACTTTGGAGTGGTCTGGGAAACATTTAAAACACATGCCCGTATGACTCTAACAAATCATATCAACAGACTCAAAAGGTCCTCTAGGGCGATACTACAGTCCTCACTGTCCGCCCTCCATGAATTAGAGGCCGAATGTGCGCGACAGCCTTCCCCAGAACTGATCACAAAAGTAAGGCTTCAGTCCAGGACTGTGGCTCAGCTACAGCTTGAAAAGGCTAAACAGCATATTTTTTTCAGTAAGCAGAGGGTGTTCGAACACGGGGAAAAGGCAGGCAGACTGTTGGCGTACTTAGCCCACATGGATACGAACCCCCCGGTGGTAGTATCACTTGCCCAGCCCAATGGCAAATCCACTGCTAACCCCCGCAAGGTGGCAGAAGACTTTAGAAATTTCGACAAAGATCTATACACGTCCCAGACTGACCAAACAGCCTGCTCCACTCAGGAGTTGCTGCAGACATTACCCATCCCTCAACTTTCGTCGACCCAGAGACAAATGATGGAGGCCCCAATAACGACAGATGACATTGTCACAGCAATCTCCCAAATGGCCAAATCCAAGGCACCAGGTCCGGACGGACTGCCTTTGGAATTTTATGCTACTTACTCTGAGACCCTCGTTCCCAAACTTTTACAATTATATAACCATATCTTTGACTCGGGCAGTCTTCCGCCCTCTATGGCAGAGGCACAGATAATTGTGCTCCCGAAACCCGGAAAAGATCCAAAATTCCCGGAATCATACCGGCCAATCTCACTCCTCACAGTCGACACCAAACTACTAGCTAAAATCCTGGCAAACAGACTTAATCAAACTACTCTCTCTTTAATCCACCCCGACCAAACAGGATTTATGCCAGGCAAAAACACGGCCATGAATATAAGGCGCTTATTCATGAATATACAGGCCATACATGAGGAACACGGGTCACGGGTAGTGGTCGCACTAGATGCGGCCAAGGCCTTTGATTCGGTGGAATGGGGGTACCTTATAGAATGCCTTCGTAGTTTTGGATTTGGACCACGCTTTATGAAATGGGTTACTTTATTATATCAATCCCCGGTTGCACGGATATTTGTAAATGGACACCTCTCGGATCCATTCCCTTTGGGGAGGGGTACGAGACAAGGGTGCCCTCTATCCCCTCTCCTATACGCAATCGCGGCAGAACCCATGGCCATAGCCATACGCAACAACCCCAATATTAAAGGCCTCAGGGTGGGGAACGTGGAGGACAAGATTGGCATGTATGCGGACGACACCATACTATATTTGGCAGATCCAGGCCCGTCATTACAAGCCGCCCTGGAGACTATAAAGAAAATAGGCCAGCTTAAGGACTCAGAATAAATTGGTCAAAATCCCAACTTTTACCCCTAGATCACTTTCCCCCGGATGCAACGGCCGCCTCTCTTCCCTTACCCAGAGTGTCCCAATTTAGATATCTGGGCGTCCCTGAGGGAATACTTCCCTCTTAATATCGATCCCCTCATTGCACTAACCAAAAACAAGACTCAAAACTGGGCTAGGTTACCCCTAGGAGTTATGGGCAGAATCAACATTATAAAAATGATTCTACTCCCTAAGATATTGTATATACTGTGGCATGCCCCACTTTACGTCCCCCTCACATTCTTTAAAGCACTAGACTCTATACTAAATTCGTTTGTATGGGGACACTCCAGACACAAGCTGGCCTGGAACGTTCTCAAAAACCCCACTCTGCAGGGAGGAACGGCGTTGCCCGATTTCAGGGACTACTATATAGCGGCTCAACTATCCCACCTATACTATTTTGGCGCCCAAGAGTCCCAAAGATACCAGGCCTTAGTCTGTAGACAACCGGAGCATCCAGCCCACACCCCATTACAATCTATCATACGCGCGCAACAACACCGTCCCACCCCCACATGCAACGAGGGTATGCTCTTCCACCATCATAAAATATACCATATCGCGATTCGTAAAACACATAATTCTCAGATACACTCCCACACCCCACTATGGTTCAACTCCCAGTTGCAGGAGATGACCACGGTTCAGGACCCAGGCCTGTGGATTTCACAAGGTATCCTGTACTTATACCAGGTAATGAGTGACACTGGCCCAAAATCATTCCAAGCACTGAAGGAGGAATTCCTTCTCCCTAATTACTTCCTATTTCGATATTTTCAATTAAGGCACGCACTCACAACCCAATTCCACCTAACACCCCCAAGTCTAGACCCACCACCCATTCTACACATAATTACGGGTATAGAATCTTCCAAACTGATATCAACACTGTACGCCACAATGCGCCTCCCTCAACACACGAGCATGGCGTATAATATCAAACCCAAATGGGAGGAGCAAGTTGGGAACATAGATAATGAAGAATGGGATGAAGCCCTGAGCAATGTGAAGACAGTATCCCCTAAAAGTTCGGACAGACTGACCCAATTGTATATCTTACACCAAGCTTACCTCACTCCCGAGAGGTTGTCTAAATTCCAACCTACAAACAATGCACACTGCAGGATGTGCGGGGGGACACCCGGAGATTTTTTTCACCTAATATGGGCCTGCCCGCAGATCCAAGGATATTGGAAACAAGTTATCCAGTTCCTTCATGATGCCATGGGATCCCCAGTGGGACTAGACCCTAAACTATGTCTACTCGGATTAAATGCAGAAGTGGAATTAGATAAATACTTAACTATATTTATAGCTGAAACTTTATTTGCTGCAAGGAAAGTAATTGCCAAAAACTGGATGAGGCCAATCCCACCTACAATTCTAGATTGGAAGAGAGAAGTGAACGCTTCTCTCCCGTATAAAAAACTAATATATAGTCATAGAGGATGCCCACTGAAGTATTCCAAGATTTCGGACAGATGGATGGCGGATGGGGAATCGTGCACTTAGCTAATTCACCTATGAAATGTATTTTTGTTGTATGTTGGACCCTGAGAGAGAGGTTCGGAGAGATATCCAATGCTTACCCTCTGGGACTGTTGAATATATTCAAACTGTGGCCTTCTGGCATAAATGAAACGCAAGTGCATATGTAACAGACCTCTCTGTATAAAGATTTGTACATTGTTGGTAACATGTAAATGTAATTGTACCTGATACTATGTATGACTACAGTATTTTTCTATTTTGTTTTTCTTGTTTTGTTTTTTTAAATAAAACGTCTTTTCAATTAAAAAAAAAACACGGCGGTTCCCCGCTCTCTTAGTGCAGGTATGAGAGATCTACTGATCCCTGTCACTGGGATCAGTTAGATCTCTCATGCCCATGTTAGGCCAGCCCCCCCACAGTAAGAACACACCCAGGGAACACAGTTAACCCCTAGCTCCCCCCCCAGGTTAACCCCTTCACTGCCATTGACATTTATACAGTAATCAGTGGACATTTAAATTTCTGATCTCTGAATAAATGTCATTGGTCCCAAAAAAGTGTCAAAAATGTCCGACATATCCGCTGCAATATTGCAGTACCGCTAAAAATCGCAGATCGCCGCCATTACTAGTAAAAAATAAAGAAAGATAAAAAAACCCCAGAAATGAATTCTCATCATCCGTAAACGCGGCCACTTTTGAGCAAACCAATCAATAAATGCCGATTGCGATTTTTTTTATCACAAATATGAGGGAGAATATAAATCGGCCAAAACCGGTGAAAAAAAAAGTTTTTTTATATTTTTTTTTGGATTTGAATCTTAGCAAAAAGTAAGAAATTTGGGTTTTTTTGCAAAATGGTCGCTCTTCTTTTGTTTATAGCGGCGATCAGAAATGACGCTGGGGTGATCAAATACCACCAAAAGAAAGCTCTATTTATGGGAAAAAAAGGACGCAAATTTTGTTTGGGTGCAACGTCGCATGACCGCGCAATTGTCAGTTAAAGCAAAGCAGTGCCGAATCGCAAAAAGTGCTCTGGTCCTAAAGCTGGAGAACCTTCCGGTTGGTAAGTAAAAATAACCTGAAACAGTACCATAACAGGCATCAACAAAAGTATGCTAGGCTTTTACTAACTACAAATAGGTCAATCTTAGTAAAAATACATAAATAAAATATGAGTTTAAAATGTATAAAGCTAAAAACTATAAGGCCTCATACACACGGGGTTTTGCATCAGCGTTAATGCGCGTTAGTGAGCATCGGCGTCAATAGGCGTGTTTTTTTTTTTTAAAAAACATTCCTCTGCTATTTTTTAACCTGAAAACGTCGGCGTCAAAAACGCCGGTTAACGTAGGTACGGCGTTAGTGAGCGTTTTGCGGCATGAGCCCCAAAACGTTACAACCTTAGAACGCGATGTCCGTGGGTTCTACTTTCAGCTCACTAACGCCGACGCCATCTACAGCTGAAAAACATCAGCATTTTTAAGGGGCCATTGAATAACATGGAGAGCTGTAAAAAACGCTAAAAAACGTGGCTGTAAAAAACGCTCTAGTGTATGAGGCCTAACACATACAGTATCTTACAAGAGTGAGTACACCCCTCACATTTTTGTAAATATTTTATTATATCTTTTCATGTGACAACACTGAAGAAATGACACTTTGCTACAATGTAAAGTAGTGAGTGTACAGCTTGTATAACAGTGTAAGTTTGCTGTCCCCTCAAAATAACTCAACACACAGCCATTAATGTCTAAACCGCTAGCAACAAAAGTGAGTACACCCCTAAGTGAAAATGTCCAAATTGGGCCCAAAGTTTCAATATTTTGTGTGGCCACCATTATTTCCCAGCACTGCCTTAACCCTCTTGGGCATGGAATTCACCAGAGCTTCACAGGTTGCCACTGGAGTTCTCTTCCACTCCTCCATGACGACATCAAGGAGCTGGTGGATGTTAGAGACCTTGCACTCCATTTGAGGATTCCCACAGATGCTCAGTTGGGTTTAGGTCTGGAGACATGCTTGGCCAGTCCATCACCTTTACCCTCAGGTTCTTTAGAAAGGCATTGGTCATCTTAGGGGTGTGTTTGGGGTCGTTATCATGTTAGAATACCGCCCTGCGGCCCAGTCTCCGATGGGAGGAGATCATGCTCTGCTTCAGTATGTCACAGTACATGTTGGCATTCATGGTTCCCTCAATGAACTGTAGCTCCCCAGTGTCGGCAGCACTCATGCAGCCCCAGACCATGACACTCCCACCACCATGCTTGACTGTAGGCAAGACACACTTGTCTTTGTACTCCTCACCTGGTTGCCACTACACACGCTTGACACCATCTGAACCAAATAAATTTATCTTGGTCTCATCAGACAAAAGGTTCCAGTAATCCATATCCTTAATTTTCTTGTCTTCAGCAAACTGTTTGCGGGCTTTCTTGTGCTACCTTCTAGGACGACTGGGATGATTTGATGCAGTGTGTGGCGTATGGTCTGAGCGCTGACAGGCTGACCCCCTTCAACCTCTGCAGCAATGCTGGCAGCACTCATACGTCTATTTCCCAAAGACAACCTCCGGATAAGATGCTGAGCATGTGCACTCAGCTTGTTTGGTCAACCATGGCAAGGCCTGTTCTGAGTGGAACCTGTCCTGTTAAACTGGTGTATGGTCTTGGCCACCGTGCTGCAGCTCAGTTTCAGGGTCTTGGCAATCTTCTTATAGCCTAGGCCATCTTTATGTAGAGCAACAATTCTTTTTTTCAGATACTCAGAGAGTTCTTTGCCATGAGGTGCCATGTTGAACTTCCAGTGACCAGTATGAGAGAGTGAGAGCGATAGCATAAAATTTAACACACCTGCTCCACATTCACACCTGAGACCTTGTAACACTAACAAGTCACATGACACCGGGGAGGGAAAATGGCTAATTGGGCCCAATTTGGACATTTTCACTTAGGGGTGTACTCACATTAATGTCTGTGTGTTGAGTTATTTTGAGAGGACAGCAAATTTACACTGTTATACAAGCTGTACACTCACTACTTTACATTGTAGCAAAGTGTCATTTCTTCAGTGTTGTCACATGAAAAGATAGAATAAAATATTTACAAAAATGTGAGGGGTGTACTCACTTTTGTGAGATACGGTATATAACAAAAATAAAGTAAAATTGGCTACAAAACATTATAGCTTCCCTTTAAATATGTAAGGGATCATGTACACAGGGCTGTTGAAAACCTTTTCTGAATGCTGGAAACCTGACAGCTGGAAAGCGACGGTGAAAAACCTCCGCTTTACAGCTTTTACAAACCGCGTTTATGTGAGTTTAGCAATGGTTATGAGTGTTTGAGGATAAAAGCGTTTTTTAACCACTTCAATACTATGCACTTAGAACACTTTACTACCAGACCAATTTTCAGTTTTCAGTGCTGTTGCGCTTTGAATGACAATTGCGCGGTCGTGCGACGCTGTACCCAAACAGATTTTTTATCATTTTGTTCCCACAAATAGAGCTTTCTTTTGGTGGTATTTGATCACCCCTGCGGTTTTTATTTTTTGCGCTACAAATAAAAAAAGACCGAAAATTTTGAAAAAAAAAAAAATTCTCTATTTTTGTCACAAAACTTTGTAAATAAGTAAATTTTCTCCATCACTGGTGGGCACTGATGAGGCTACACTGACGGGCACTGATGTGGCAGTACTGATTGGCACTGATGAGGCGGCACTGATGATGAGGCACTTATATGCAGCGATGATGATCACTGTTAGGCGGCACTGATAAGCAGCACTGAC
>BLSH010406764.1:341956-371040 GCA_018402905.1 Glandirana rugosa
TCTAATAGTATGTTAGCGAGGCTTTCTCCATATAAAGCAGGCTAAAAGAGTAACACACATGATCCGTAATTCCTGGTATGTGTGTTACGTTGCCAGCATGTTGTTGTCAGAATGTTGTCGAACAACGTGCTATTAAGCTGGCAATCATGCGTGCTAATGTTGTCGGCTGCAAGTTGTCTGTATGTTGTCTTCAACAGACTGATCTTTTGGAAACAACATGTTGTTCGACAACAGGCTGACAACTGCGCACACATGTCTTCAACATGTTGTTTTCCACGTGCACGTTTTGTGCGTACGAGTCTTCAGTCCTTGTGGGCCTTCACAGACCGGGACCTTTGGATGCAAGGATTAAGGGGGCCCCCCATGGACCTGGGGCCCCTGGGCAATGCCCAGGGACGCCCATGCATTAAGGTGGCCCTGAGTTCAAGTGAATGTGATTTGTGAATTAGGAACGTAGGTTTCCAGGGCCAGACACTTCCGGGTGTTCCTGACTTCTGAGCATGCGTGTTTTGCACGTGCACCTTTTGTTGTACAACTTCTGTACACACGCGTCAACAGTCGGACAACAGCTTGTTGTACAACAAAGGTTTTCTAGTCAGACAACTTCTGTTGTATGTCTGTTGAACGTCGGCTGTTGTAATCGTGCGTACTAACGGTCGAATTATCGTGCAACAAGCTGTTGTAAGACTGTTGTTGTACGACCGTTGCATTGTGTGTATGGTCCTTAATGCCTAGTACACACAATGAGAAAATCGGACGAAATATACCTCTTTCGGAGCGATTGTATGATAATCTGATTGCTAGTACACAGCTTTCGAGAACTGATCACAATAGTTCATGCAAAATTATTAGAAGGTACAAATACAACATTTTTTCTCGTACAATACCAGAACAAACAATTTTCATTTAATCAGTACAGTATTTGTCTCTAAAAAAAACATTTTGAGTTATTGCATTTTTAACTTACTGTTTTTTGCTATGCTTTTTTGAAAAGGTTGTTATCAAAGTGTGATGCAGACATTCACAGCCACCCATTGAACACCCTCTTCCAAAATCATCAGTTCCTAAAGCTGTAGATTGTGCTGACCCTTTATTCACGATCAAAGAAAATAAACAGACTTCATAGACACACCTTACCTTGGTTATCTCAATGCCACACAGTAGTTACCTATAGACCGTATTTTTTTCCAACCTTTTAAAACAGAGCGAAACCCTCAAAATAATGCTCAGATCTCAAGGAACTCCTGCTAAATTATTACAGCTACAGCTCATGGTACATTAGTGTGATCAGTAAGTTATTAAGATAATACAAAAAATGAAAAACATGGCAAAAATAGCATATTTGAATCCTAGGGCCGATAACTATTTAACACCCCCCTGTAGATAAAGGTTTAAACAGTAAGGCATCATGTTTTGATAATTATATTATTGATATAATACAATATATTATTAATTGTAAAAGCTTTTTTACTTTTTTTGGAAAAAGGGATTTTGCATGGAACTAATGTGCCGCAAACATGAGCCAAGCATTTGGCATGTGGTTGGGGTGCTTTCCTATATGCTTCAATGAGTAAGCTTGACAGTCGGCGTCACCTTTCAAACTGGGCAAACCAAGCTAACCGGTTAACGCGGCTGTGGCCGTGAATCAGAGCATGGCGGCAACACCATGTATACCGCCCCCTCTGGTTGCCTTGATAGGCTTTCAGTGGGCTATCAGAGATGGTATAAACGCAGCCTTACAGGGAAACTATAATGCTTTGGGATCAATTTTATTTAAATTTTTTAAAGTTTATTACATGTTTTGTAAATTATGTTTTATATATGTTTATATGGAGTGGGTGCATGTGCACGGGGAGAGGCTGAAAGGCTAAAAGAGGTTCAAGACAAACGATCAAAAGATGAAGAAAATGGGAAAACAAGATTTTATGAAAAAGAAAACATGGCAATGGTGTATGATGCACAAGCTTTAGCAAGCGAAAAATTGTCTAGTTAGGGTTTATATCTACTTTGATTCTCTAGTCTAGAACGGCCATTCTCAACCTGGATTCCATGGAACCCTAGGATTCCACAGGTTGCTAGGGGTTCATTGGGCTGTGGCTGGTTGACTTCTCATCTGATGGTGGCTCCATAGTTCAACGTCAGTTGGCAGAGCCAGCAGCATGACACCAACGATCTTTTCTAGCTATGTCTTACTACTGACTACTGATCTTCCCACTCAATGCAAGGGGCATTATTCCCCAAACAAATGTATTTTAGCAGGGGTTCTCTGAGACCTAAACTGTAAAGGTTCCTCTGGGTTAAAAAAAAGTTGAGAAAGGCTGATTTTGAATGACATCAAAGCATCACTAAAAAAAAAAAGTACTTCTTTAATTTTTCTCTTGCTTGGTGGTACTATATATTCAACAAAAAAAATGAAAGGTCCTCATTACCTTTTGATCTATTTCTCTTTTGATATAAATGCTGGGAGCTATGTATGCGTTGTATGGTGTTATACATTACAAAACAACAAATCGATTTGTCTTTCTAGAAAACTGTACTGCTTGTTTCTTTGACATCGATGAGGTTGCTTTCATGAATGACACATAGTCCTATCATAGCGTGCTCTTCCTATTGTTCTCAATGACATTCCAGTAGGGCTATCAGTTAACATATTACACTTCTACCTGTCAAAAAACACAAGTACTGAACCTGCTTTGACATGGACACTGTGTGAACATGAAATCCTATATGCTTGCCAAAGCTCAGATGTACATCAGTGTTGTCATTTTTTTTTCCAAAATGTTTTCTCAAGTACCTCTCATGACCCATTCGGGGCTCTAATTCCAACAGTGGTGCTTCTGCGCTGGCGCATAAAGCAGCAGGGTTAGAGGGGGCAGCACCAAGCTACAAAATCTACAAATTGTGCTAACTTTTTCCTGATCTTTGCCCTTGTCCGGTTACATTGGGTCACCTGTGGCTAAATTCTGCAAAAAAAAAAAACTGGAGCTGGCACTCTATACATTTTTGAGAGCCTCTGTGGCGCTACCCCCGCAGGAGATGCTTGATTAATAGGGGTTTCTTACTCTGCCTTCTCAACCTTAAGAGCAGGCCCTACCCTACTGGCACACCTGGTTATAGTAGAACATGAATATCACAACCACTGACACAGATTTGAATTTAGGTAAGAAAGAAAAGCAAAGTTTACTGTAAGACTGCTAAACAGAGGATATAGGAACAGCCACAGCATGAACGTATAACAATTTTGTGGTATCGGTGCAGTGAGCAAGAGATTTCAATTATATGTACAAGATGGGAAATCCCTTCATCTGCTCCCGGGGGTCCCCTTTAAACACGGGCAGCCACAAGAGCAGAGGTAAATTCTTATGAGAAGATAAACAGTTATGACATAAATGTCTGTACAACCCTTAACACCTCAAACACACACTGGGCTATATGAACCCAGGCGGGAGGGGGGTTTAGGAATGACTTGTACTCTTGTGTGTCAGTCCTCTCTCTCCTTTTCCTTGGCACCACAGTCCCAAAAATGCATGACTTTACACTAATACCTTAACTCTGAAACAATTCCCCCCTTGTATAGGTCTGCTTGCAAGCTACTAATGTCACGTATGACAGGGCCCTGTCGTCTCTTTATGGTGGTGCACTTGTAGATCTTCTTGGGGTAAAGTGAACTCAATACTTCCAATTAGGTACTTATGAATCAGTACTTGCAATCCCAGAATCAGAGAAAAAGGAGAATAGTGAATAAGCCCCTTTGTCATAGCCTGAGAACGCCACAGACTTGCAGTCTCTTTGTAACTTGCTAAGAGAGGGAGTAGAAGTGAAAGAGAGTGCAGAGTTTAGAGGTTCATTGGGCAGATAGCCCTCTCACCCACTCCAACGCCAGTTAGGCCGCACATGCACACCACTGCTCCATTCAGCTGGATGTCCGACTGACAGGTCCCCGACTGTCACCGGTGCTCAAAGGGTCCTCTAGGTTCTCAGCCGGGTCCTGGAGTTCCCCCATCCACCCCTGAATACAGCATCCGGGTCCTCCTTCATCCAGACAGAAGCTCCCTGTCTCCCAACCAACTCCTTCCTCCCTCGTGGTGGCTCTGAGCTCTCTGGAAACTTCCCACAGCCAAAACCATCCCCCTTGTTACAAAGGCTGCTGTGCATTGTAGTTTTCAAACCAGGCATGCATCACAGCACACTCACCTTCTCAACAGACTCCATTTCCCAGAGTTCTCCTCTGCCCTTACAGTATCCCCCAATTGGCTGAGTTCAGTATACCAATCAACAGTTCAGAGGAAAGAGCAGAGTAGGCTGCGCCTCAGCATGTGTCTGTGAAAACAAAAAGGCAGGGGTGAAATCACTCCTGAAGCCTGACAAGCTGTGCCTCTGTTTACTGAGAGTTCTGGTCAGCTTGGCGTGAAAACCCCAACAGCCGCTACACCTCTATAGTAGAAGCACATGCATGGCAATGGATAGGCAGAGGGCAGATGAGCCAGGAAGGAGCCCATGTGCTGGCTGTCCAGTGTGCCCCTGTGCCTTTAAGAAGAAGAAGAAGGTGGGCTCTCTGCCTATCCATTATCATGCTTGTGTTTCTACTATGGAGGCTCTCAAAAATGTATAGAGTTAGGAGTGCGGATAATAATGGGGTGCCTTGTCACAGCCTCCAGAGCTTACGTATATATTTGCAAATGTGTGCTAATTCAATACCTGTTTTTAACGCAAACTGTTAGGTTCATTCAGTTGGTAGCAGGCTGGCTGGCAAGTTGAGCTGGGAATTTTATTTTACATGCATTGGCCTTCCATGTGCTCCTTGCTGGGAATGCCAGTTATAGGTGGGGCAGTGACCATTTTTTGTATTGCTTGTGACTTGCTTGCAACTTGCAGTCTATGGCACACATATCACAATAAAGTTGCAGAAAAGTAGTGTAGGAAACATTTTTTTTTGTCGCTACAGTCACATTGATTTAAGAGGGCACCCATTGAACTAAAACTGGTGCACAAAGAATCTGGTGCAGCTGTGCATACTAACCAATTAGCTTCTAACTGCAGCTTGCTCAATTAAGCTTTGACAATAAGCCCTGGTTCACACTGACACAATTTGGCATGCGATTTGACATGTCAAATCGCATGCCAAATCGGCGGCAATAGCCGGCAATGGCACCGTCCTAATTGGTGCGACGCCGCACTTGTAGCGCTGCACCGATTTCAAAAAGTAGTTTTTGTGATTTACAGGTGTGATTTCCATAGGCATCTGTGCAGAAACCCGCACAGATGCCTGTGAAATCACCTCTGAAATCGGGACTGACACGCGGGAATGAGATTGCGCGAGTTCAGCTGAACTCGCACAATTTCATTTCCGCACTCAGTGTGTACCTGGGCTCAAACCTAGAAGCTGATTGGTTACTATATACAGCTGCACCAGATTCTGTGTGTGGCAGTTTTAATAAATTTCCCCCTATGTGTGGCAAGTCGCATGATAATTCCATGGGGCTTATAAAGGGCCCTGTGATGGGTGTAAAGGGCCCCGGGATCAGTGGGAAGCGGCCCGGGCCTGGAAAGAAGGGAGGGCCCCAGGCTTAGAAGGAAGGGCCCCTAGACTGATGGAAAGGGCCCCCCCCCCCGGCCAGGGGGGCCCTTCATGGTTTCATTGACTGTGTCCCTGAAGGTTCCAGTTATGCCTCTGCTCTACTGCATTAGCTATTTACATATTCACTTGTCCTTCAAGCGAACTTTCATAAATGCATTTCCCACCCCGCCATTATTGTTGCCTAGGAAGTGAAATGAGCACCTGTCCAGCAGACTCCTAGGGTACCAACATCACGAATCCCAGGAGGCTGCAGGAGGCTTGCCCAGGTTGCCATATAAATCATCATTCATCTAACGCCAAATTTTCCATTTAAACCATTTCCATTTAAACCAAGATGGCGGCATAGGATGGAACATGCAGTGGAAAAATGTCAGGGGAGAAAAGGCATATTGTGGAGCAATTTAATAGGCACAGGTGAAGCTTATCTTTAAACAAATATAATATTCATTAAACATTAGACGGTGCAAGTTGGAGACTTTTTAGCACCCAGTGTGCTCTGCATATGGTGGAAGCCTGTTATTACAGTATACAAGTTGGAAAATTATTTCTAAGAAAACAAGCTGTTTTATTTTCTGTATACTGTGCTTTTGATTTTATATCTTGAAGATTCTTGCACAGCATACAGAACAATACGCTGTTTATCCCAGCAAGAACAGGGCTAGAGGGGAAATCTTCTAATGAGGACCCATATTCAGGTGACAACTGTCTAAGGCTTTGTTTACATGGGTAGTAGCTTCAAACACATCTATGAAAAGTGATCCGCAGATGGATTGCTTTTCAGAAAAGGTTTAGAGCTGGTTTATATGTTGGGCGGTGGCTCAAAACACATCTATGAAAAGCGATCCGCAGGTGGATTGATTTTCAGAAAAGGTTTAGAGCTGGTTTACAGGTGTTCAGGAGGCGATGTTGCTGCCTTGCGAATTACATTTTTATTTTTAATTTTACATTTTAATACCAAGTCAAGTGTTTGGCACAGGGTTGCAGTGCAGTCCCACTGACATCAATGGATGTATTTAGCAAGTGGAATGGCTTGGCAGGGCCCATTTTGGCTACAGATATAAACGGGTGAGCACAATATTTCCCACTGTCACCATTGATGGTGGACTATTCCTCCTTGTTTTTTCTACAGTGCTGTGCCTGTTGAAACCCTGTGAATAAAAAAGTGAACCGTAAAACTTCTCCAACTTCTCCAACACTCCTTTTCCCCTCTCTGACCACCAGCTTATTAGTTTCTCTCTCTCCCTGTCTTGCACCACCTTTCCCTCCAATTTTCTAACTGTCTCAGTCTCCTCACGCATCACTTACTTATTAACAGACATATCTGCCTGGATGTCACACCACTTCCTCAAACTCAAATTGTCCAAAACTGAACTCATAATATTTCTCTGTCAAGAGCAATGGCACAACCATCCACCCATCCCCACATTTCAGGGTACTTGGTGTTATCCTGCATTCTGAACTCTCCTTTTGGCCCCACATCCAATCACTTTCTAAGGCTTGCCACCTCAAAATCCGCAACATCTCTAAAATACGTCACTTCCTAACCAATGAAACCACAAAGCTCCTGATTCACTCCCTGGTCATCTCTTGCCTCGACTATTGCAACTCCCTCCTCATTGGCCTACCTTTAAATAGACTATCCCCCTTCCAGTCCATCATGAATGCTGCTGCCAGCTCAACCACCTTACAAACTGCTCAGCGTCTGCCACCCCTCTCTGCCAATCCATGCATTGGCTGCCACTCGCCCAACAAATTAAATTCAAAATACTAACCATGAGCTACAAAGCCATCCACAACTCTGCTCCCAGATACATCACCAGCCTAGTCTCAAAATACCAACCTAATCGTCCTCTTCGTTCCTCCCAAGACCTCCTGCTCTCCAACTCCCTCATCACCTCCTCTCATACTAACCTCCAAGACTTCTCCTGAGCCTCTCCCATCCTCTGGAATTCCCTACCCCAATCTGTCAGACCGTCCCCAAATCTATCCACTTTCAGGCGATCCCTGAAAAATGTTCTCTTCAGGGAAGCCTATCCTGCTGCCTCCTAACAACTGCACTTTTTATTTTCTCAATCAGCTCATCCCCCACAGTTATTGCCCTTTGGTATCACTTGGCCCTCCCTCCTAGATTGTAAGCTCTAACGAGCAGGGCCCTCTGATTCCTCCTGTATTGAATTGTATTGTAATTGTACTGTCTGCCCTAATATTGTAAAGCGCTGCGCAAACTGTCGGTGCTATATAATTCCTGTATAATAGAAAAAATAATAATACTCCTACTCCTGGACCTCTCTGCTGCCTTGGATACTGTTGACCACCCCCTCCTCCTCAAAAAACTCCACACTTTTGGTCTCCATGATTGTACTCTTCACTGGTTCTCCTCCTACTTATCCAACTGCACCTTTAGTGTTACTTACAATTCAACTTCCTCCTCTCCTCTTCCTTTCTCTGTTGGGGTCCCCCAAGGTTCTGTCCTTGGACCGCTCCTATTCTCAATCTACACCTCCTCCCTGGGTCAGTTGATAGCCTCCCATGGCTTCCAATATCACCTCTATGATGACGACACCCAAATCTATTTCTCTACCCCTTAGATCACTCCTGCCGTCTCCTCACGTATCACTAATTTACTAACAGATATATCAGCCTGGATGTCACACCACTTCCTCAAACTCAATCTATCCAAAACCGAACTTATAATTTTTCCTCCCCCATATGCCCCTTCCCTCGATCTCTCTGTCAAAATCAATGGCACAACTATAAGCCCATCCCCGCATGCCAAGATCCTAGGTGTAGTTCTGGACTCTGAACTCTCCTTTAAGCCCCACATCCAATCATTGTCCAAATCTTGCTACCTCAACCTCCGCAACATCTCCAAAATACACCCCTTTCTAACCAACGACACAACAAAGGTCTTAATTCACTCCCTGGTCATCTCTCATCTCGACTACTGCAACTCCCTTCTCACTGGCTTACCTCTACATAGGCCATCCCCCCTCCAATCCATCATGAATGATGCTGCCAGACTTATCCACCTTACCAATCGCTCTGTTTCTGCTACTCCTCTCTGTCAATCCCTCCACTGGCTTCCACTCACTCAACAAATTAAATTCAAAATACTAACAACTACTTACAAAGCTATCCACAACTTGGCCCCCAGCTACATCACTAACCTGGTCTCTAAATACCAACCTATTCGTTCTCTTCGTCCCTCTCAAGATCTCCTGCTCTCTAGCTCCCTCATCACCTCCTCCCATGCCCGCCTCCAGGACTTTTCCAGAGCCTCTCCAATCCTATGGAACGCCTTACCTCATTATTACTCTATTAGCTTTTAGAAGATCCCTAAAAACCCTCCTCTTCAGAGAAGCCTATCCTACCCACACCTAACAACTGTATTCTCATTTTCTCCATCAGCTCATCCCCCACAGTTATTACCTTTTGTCCCTCTTGACCCTCCCTAATCTCTAGCGAGCAGGGCCCTCTGATTCCTCCTGTATTGATTTGTATTGTAATTGTACTGTCTGCCCCCATGTTGTAAAGCTCTGCGCAAACTGTTGGCGCTACATAAATCCTGTATAATAATAAAAATAAAAAGCACAGCACACCACCTCAATCCCTGAAGCTCTGGGGCCCAAATATCTGGATAGCAGCTAGATACTCTGGTCTACCTACACCAAAGCCAGGTGGACTTTGCTCCTTAGGGACCTGCCGAAGTTGATCCTCCAAGTACTTGATGAGGGCTCTCCCAAAGAAAGATCCACTGGTTGGGGTAAGGAAAAAGACCTGAGGGCCACACATCCTCTCTCCGACATCAGGGCAGACCCTGAAAACAATGCACCCTCCATCTGTGAATGAAAAAAAATAAATCACACATGCAGTGTAAGTGGCCATGATAAATACTTATACATAAAAAATAATATAATACCAATCATGGGGCACTAGTCCTCCCACTGGCACCAATGATGGGTCACTGTTCCTTCCACTGAAACCAATGATGGACACTATTCCTCCCACTGACATCAATGATTGGGCACTATTCCTCACACTGGCACCAATAATGGGGTACTATTGTTCTTAATAATACCAATGATGGGGCACTATTCCTTCCACTGAAACTAATCATGGGGTACTATTCATCCCACTAATACCAATGATGGGGCACTATTCTTTCCACTGATATCAATGATGGGGCACTATTTCTTGTACTAGTGCCAATTATGTGGCACTATTCCTCCCACTAATACTAATGATGGGGCACTATTTCTCCCATTAAAACCAATGATGGGGCACTTCTCTTTCCACTAATACCAACGATGGGACTTTTTTCCTCCCACTAATACCAATGATGAGGCACTATTCCTCTCACTGAAACCAATGATGAGGCACTTCTCCTTCAATAATGCCAATGATGGGGAACTATTCCTCCAATTGATACCAACGATGAGCACTATACCAACAATGGGTCACTATTTCTCCCACTGACACCAATGATAGAGCACAATTTCTCCTACTATTTCTCCTACTGATACCAATGCTGTACCCCTATACCCCCCCCCCCCCCCACACCACCACTAATACCAACAATGAGGTAATATTCCTCCTCCAACTGACCACAGGTGCTATGTAATTTATTTACTCCCACTAACCACCAAGCCTGATGCATTTTATACTTCCACTTTTCACAGTGCAGCTGTAACGTCTGAAGGACAGTAAAAACTGGCCCTAAGTTTAGAATGTCTGTAGACCCCCTGGTGTAGGCAACCAGGTAAATACATATACAATTCACTTGGTGGCCCTGTTGGTATCCTCACACCTGACATCTTTCTATTGAAAAAATGGTGGGAAATTGTAAGCTGAACATCATCCAATGCTGGTATTAGCTGTCAGAATACAATTCAGTGGGAGAATCAGCCACCCATGTGTGGATGGAGAAGCTTGTTAGCGTCTTTTTGTTCACCCTGCTGGTTAACACATTCCTCCGCATGGCTGGCATTGGCTATGGCTACAGTTAAATCACTGTTTCAAGACATCAGCATTTAGACTAGGAGAGGTAAGGGAAAGGCTTGCCATACACACACAGGTCTGTTTAGATCTACTTTAGCCCTATATATCTAACACAGTGTTCCCAAGGCTAAAAAATCCCAGAGCATCTCCTAAGCTAAACAGTAATTTCTGCAAAACAAGCCAAAGTTGAAAAAAGTTTGTATTAGCTCATTAAAGCGGAGTTCTGAGCACATATTTTCCATTCCCATTCCTTGTTTTTGTAATTTACTTACCTTATGTTCGATATGCAGAGCATTTCCATCTTTACTGTGGGCATGTGAAGCCCACTAGCACTGTCTTCCAGGATATGGTGCTTAGATCCGCCTTTGAGCGCGTCATTTCCTGTTTTAAAATAACGTGGTTTTAGCCTACAGTACTGCGCACTGACTCCTGGGAAACGATGACACATATCTCCCAGGAGCACAAGCTCCGCTGGAAATGAGGCACATCGCCGCAGAACCGGAAGTGGCAGATTACAAGGTCCCCATGGCAACAAGGTTTTTTTGCCCAAATGTTGATGTGCATTAAGAAAGAAGATTAATAATATAAAGATTGTATTATGGGTGGAACTCTGCTTTAAGTAAAATGTAGGTGCCGCTCAGGTGAGAGGTACAGTTCAGGCTAAACTGCTATGAGTGCTGGCTGGGAAAAGGAGCTCGTCCAGGGTCCAAGCTACAGCAACATCAGGAAGAAGATCCGTGAGCCGCACATCAGAAAGCAGACCCGTGTGGGGAAATGAATGGCAACTTTCTTTTGCTGGTATTTGATCACTTCTGCGGTTTTTATTCTTTGCGCTATAAACAAAAAATACTGACAATTTTGAAAAAAATATATATTTTTTACTTTCTTCAATAAAACACATCCAATAAAAAATGTAAATTACATTTCTTAATTATTTTAGGCCAATGTGTATTCTGCTACATATTCTTGGTCAAAAAAATCCCACTTAGCGTATATTGATTGATTGAGTTTGCGCGAAAGCTATAGCTTCTACAAATTATGGGATAGATTTGCGGTGGACAAATTGGACACTAAGTGACACTTTCTTTGGGGACCAGTGACATTAATACAGTGATCACTGCTAAAAATATGTACTGTCACTACACTGACACTGGCAGGGAAGGGGTTAACATCAGGGGCGATCAAAGGGTTAAATGTGTTCCTAGGGAGGGATTACTAACTGTGAGGGATGCTTTTACAGTGCGACCCAGAGGAGAGAATGGACGGAGGGGCGGCATAACTGAAATGAGGAACAGGTCCGGAGAGGGTTAAATCTGGGTCATTTAGTGGTGAAGGGGCATAGTTCTTACCTTATTGGATGCAGAAGGTCATTTGGGCAGGGAGGAGCCGCAAGGGTGGTCCATGCAAGGGATGCTGGGTGTTCATTCTGGAAAGTTTAGATGAAGAGGAAAGCTCCCTCCCTCCCATCCTGTATCCTGGGTTCTGGGGTATCAGGGGTTGTGGATTTTTATTTTGGGTTCCAATTTATGGGCAAAAAAAAAAGGGGAGAAATCATTGTCACAGCAGTTTAGTGGGTCGGGGGTCTTTGGGGGGGGTCAGTGTGTAACTATATTGTTACATAATTGGGAGCCCATCTAAGGTATGGTGCTCCCACCTGGTTGGTTATTGGTGGTTATCCCAGGAGCTAGGTCCCCTGTGCAAAAATGTAAGGGGTGAGGTCATAACGTCTTTGAGCTAGTTGGGGTGCATGGGCGATTACAGTTTTAAAGTGTGCCTTAAGGCCCCTTTCACACGATCGGACTGCTCGGATCCACCTGTCCATTTTTCAGGCGGATCCAAGCGGGCCACCCATAGACCTCAATGGGCAGGCAGATGTCAGCGAAGATGGGTCCGCTGACACCCATCTGCCATCCAATCTGCCAAGATCCGCTAAAATAGACGTATGGGTGATACGTTCACCATCAGTCCAGTGGATGGCATTGGATGGGATCAAATGAAAATGGACAGGCGGTTCGTTTTCATCTGATCTTCTGATAGGAAACAGCGGGACTCGGACAGATCCGTCCCTGAACAGAGAGCAGAGACAGACCTGTCAGCCCGGCTCAGCAGAGATCAACGGAGCGATCTCCCATTAAGCTGGCGGACCCCTCTGTGCGGATCCACTCCGTGTGAAAGGGGCCTTAGGACAACCAAAGTCCCCTTCTTGGTTGCTTTGTTGATTGTTGAATTGTTTTAAGTGATGTTATTTATTCATTTGTTAATAAAAGGTCTGCTGTGGCCATTTAAACCCATGTCACACAGTTTGTGGCTTTATTTAGAATGGTTAATGGACCAAGGTTGACGAATCTTATAGTCATGAGAGAAGGCAGAGATCCATGTTCCTGCTTAGCAGAAACACAGGATCACTACCTACCCTTCTCACAGAACGGCGATCTGCCAATGTCCAATCACAGAAAGAGCGGGTCGGCGGCGGCACATGAGCGCGCCCCAGACCCAGCAGTGCAGAATCACGTACAGGTATGTGATTCTGCACAGGAGAGCCACCTTGTCGTCGTTATTCTCCAAGGGGTGAAGTGAAACGCGTTGGGACGTGGCCTGGTCGGAGCCCAGGTTGAGGCTGCCATTCACTTCCCCACAAGGGTCTGCTTTTTGATGTGCGGCTCATGGATCTTCTTCTCGATATTTCTGTAGCTTATCAAGTAATTATGCATAGGAGGCACTGCCTTTGTTAGCCATGCAATAGCCCTATGGCCCATTTATAATAAACCAACCCTAGCCTGAATGACCTTTGGATTTTTAATGACTCTCTTTTTTCATTTATACTGCACTGCAATTATACTTATGCAATTAAATTAAGTGTATAAACATTGAAACATAATGTCATACTTTCTTTTTTTCTACTATTATGCCTATCATCTTAACACAGCAATTTAATAGGTCTTGTGAGGACACATCAGACTATATACCGGTCACCTTTATTTTTGCAGACTTGTACACACAGCGTGGCAGGGCTAAAGGTTGTCTCTAGACAGCTGATAGTTCTTCCTTCCTAATCTGTGACCAGAAATCCCCTTGTCAGCCTTTTTCAGTCATTCGGTCAGTCCCATGATTTGACGAGAAATATCTCCAGCTCCAATCCCTAGGATCATTGACATGGTAAGAGTCATATGGCAATAAAAACTGCAGTCTACCCATATATGAGAATGGCTCACTAATGAAAGCCAAAGGGCAATGTATAGTTTCATTGATGCCTATTTTCATAGGAAGTAAACATTTTAAAATGCTTTTGTATTTCTTTATTAACAGCTCTTTTTTTTCTGCAGGTCAAGTCCAATATCTTCCAACTGAACTCCAAGCACATATAAAAACACATTAATGAATTCAGTAATGCAGTCATTATTAACCACTTGCCCTCAAGGCAAAAATTAAAAATCGAATTTCTTCATATATTTAGGCCAATATGTATTGTGCTACATGTTTTTGGTAAAAAAAAAAATCCCAAAATATTGATTGGTATACGCAAATGTTATTACGTCTACAAACTATGGTATACAGTATATACAGTATCTCACAAAAGTGAGTACACCCCTCACAGTTTTGTAAATATTTTATTCTATCTTTTCATGTGACAACACTGAAGAAATGACACTTTGCTACAATGTAAAGTAGTGAGTGCACAGCTTGTATAACAGTGTAAATTTGCTGTCCCCTCAAAATAACTCCACACACAGCCATTAATGTCTAAATCGCTGGCTCACTAGAGAATAGTGATGAACTAGGGTTCAGGTTTGGGTTTGATCCAACGATAGGGGCCATGTTTGGGTTTGGTCCAACGATAAGGACCATGTGCCCATATTATGGACCTAATATGGCCACATGGCCATATTAGTATAATGGAATTTACCTAATATGGGCTGTGTGCTCAATAGGGTCAATAACATGGGCACATGGCCCCTTTTGTTGGACCAAACCCAAGCCTGAACTCAAGTTCATCACTATTCTCTAATCAGTCATGGCTCCTATGTGGTGTGAAAGCAGATTGAAGCCTGATGTGTGGGGATTATGTGTCCAGGCCTGGCTGGCCTACACAAAATGCCAAGAAGGTTCAATGTCTGAAAATGTTGGAGAGAGTGAAAGGACAATGGTAGTCGCCATCTGAATAGACTAGCATGTCTAAGCTAAACAACTAGCAGTCTGTATGTGAGCAGACAGCAGATCCAGTCTGGTGACCAATGGAACCAGTTAAGGAGAGAGGCTAAAACTGAGGCAGCTTTAGGGTTAGGAAAAATAGGACAAAATAGCCAGAAGGCTGAAAGACATTTATGTTCATTGTTAGGCTGAACAGTCCCTGTATGGTCAAAACCGTGAGGTGGGCCAAAGTGGGCAACAAAAAGACCCTAAACATATTCCACTGAATTCCTGGACACACATGTGTATATATATATATATGTGTCTATATACAGTGTGAGATACTGTATATATATATATATATATATATATATATATATATATATACAGTATCTCACAAAAGTGAGTACACCCTTTCATGTGACAACCCTGGAGAAATGATACTTTGCTACAATGTAAAGTAGTGAGTGTACAGCTTGTATAGTGTAAATTTGCTGTCCCCTCAAAATAACTCCACACACAGCCATTAATGTCTAAATCGCTGGCAACAAAAGTGAGTACACCCTTAAGTGAAAATGTCCAAATTGGACCCAATTAGCCATTTTCCCTCCCCGGTGTCATGTGACTTGTGAATGGGGAGCAGGTGTGTTAAATTTGGTGTTATCACTCTCACTTTCTCCTACTGGTCACTGGAAGTTCAACAGGGCACCTCATGGCAAAGAACTCTCTGAGGAGCTGAAAAAAAGAATTGTTGTTCTACATAAAATGGCCTAGGCTATAAGAAAATTGCCAAGACCCTGAAACTGAGCTGCAGCACGGTGGCCAAGACCATACAGAAGTTTAACAGGACAGGTTCCACTCAGAACAGGCCTCGCCATGGTTGACCAAAGAAGTTGAGTGCACATGCTCAGGATCATATCAAGGGGTTGTCTTTGGGAAATAGATGTATGAGTGCTGCCAGCATTGTTGCAGAGGTTGAAGGGGTGGGAGGTCAGCCTGTCAGACCATACGCCACACACTGCATTAAATTCACAAGAAAGCCCACAAACAGTTTCCTGAAGACAAGCAGACTAAGGACATGGATTACTGGAACCATGCCCTGTGGTCTGATGAGACCAAGATAAACTTATTTGGTTCAGATGGTGTGAAGTGTGTTTGGTGGCAAAGAGGTGAAAAGTACAAAGACAAGTGTGTCTTGCATACAGTCAAGCATGATGGTGGGAGTGTCATGGTCTGGGACTGCATGAGTGCTGCCGGCACTGGGGGGCTACGGTTCATTGAGGGAACCATGAATGCCAACATGTATTGTGACATACTGAAGCAGAGCATGATCCCCTCACTTCAGAGACTGGGCTGCAGGGCAGTATTACAACATGATAACAACCCCAAACACACCTCCAATGTGACCACTGCCTTGCTATAGGAGCTGAGGGTAAAAGTGATGGACTGGCCAAGCATGTCTCCAGACCTAACCACTATTGAGCATCTGTGGGGCATCCTCAAACAGAAGGTGGAGGAGTGCAAGGTCTCTAACATCCACCAGCTCCGTGATGTTGTCATGGAGGAGTGGAAGAGGACTCCAGTGGCAACCTGTGAAGCTCTGGTGAACTCCATGCCCAAGAGGGTTAAGGCAGTGCTGGAAAATAATGGTGGCCACACAAAATATTGACGCTTTGGGCCCAATTTGGTCATTTTCACTATACTCACTTTTGTTGCCAGCTGTTTAGACATTAATGGCTGTGTGTTGAGTTATTTTCAGGGGACAGCAAATTTACACTGTTATACAAGCTGTACACTCACTACTTTACATTGTAGCAAAGTGTCATTTCTTCAGTGTTGTCACATGAAAAGATAGAATAATATATTTACAAAAATGTGAGGGGTGTACTCACTTTTGTGAGATACTGTATATACTGGATTTTTTTTTTTTATACTAGTAATAGCGGCAATCGGTGACCTAGTGGGACTGTGATAGTATGGGGGGTAGTATATACTGATTGGTTTGCACAAAAGTTATAGCGTCTACAAACTATGGGATTTTTACTAGTAATGGTAACGATCAGCGACTTATAGCAGGACTGTGATAGTATGTCAGCAGTCTGACACTTTATGGGAACCAGTGACACTAATACAGCGATCAGTGCTAAAAATATGCACTTTCACTGTACTAATGACACTGGCTGGGAAGGGGTTAACATCTAGCGCAATCAAGGGGTTAAATGTGTGCCTAACAATGCTTTGTTTACTGTGAGGCACTTTTACCAAGGGATATGCCGGTTTTTATTCACTGCTTGCCAGGGAAACAAAAACCAGCCCATTCCCTCTGCGTTGTTTACATTCACAGAGCTCTGTCCTGTCTTCCTCCTCGCCGATCAGAGAGTACCGGTGGTCATCCATTGGCCAGCACCTGCTGATCAGCTTGTGCCGTGACTAATCACAGCACAGCTGGCCCGCAGGCCACCTACCTAGAAGTGCTGGATCACGCACTAGGTATGTGATCTGGTACAAGAGCGGTGCTCTACGCTATTCTCATACGTGAGGCGGTTGGCAAGTGGTTAAAGTTGCTTATAGTTTTTCTGTTTTCCCCTTATCAACATGCTAATGAAATCTGTGGAACTCAAAGTACTGCAGCGCAATCACTTTAGGAGAGAGTATAGTACTATCACTATATAGGGGAAATGTGACTAGTGCTAAATCCACTCAAAATAAACTAATAGAAAATCAACTCAATCTCAAATGTCTGTGTTATCAATATGAGAAAATAGACTAGTGTCACTACTGCTGCTCACACCTCTTGTGTTCCCACAAGTATACTTAATAATAAATACATGTAGCACCCTCTAGAGCAGGGATATGCAATTAGCGGACCTCCAGCTGTTGCAAAACTACAAGTCCCATCATGCCTCTGCCTCTGGGTTTCACGCTTGTGGCTATCAGAGTCTTGCTATGCCTCATGGGATTTGTAGTTCTGCAACATCTGGAGATCCGCTAATTGCATATCCCTGCTCTAGAATGTGCTAGAAGTAGAGTAGGCAAACCATATCCTGACTCATGCTGTAACTTTGCAAGTCTCTAATTGGGTCAGGGTTATTGGAGTTCAGGGCTGGATGACTCATCTTAGCAGTTCTCTGGTGCCTCCCCCGATGTCTCGAAGTTTGGAGAACCTTCTACAATTAGAGGGCAGGGGTTAGGAGGAGCTGCCATGCATATTTAGGAGGCCTCAGCCAATCCTCAGTAATGGGCTGGCAGGGGATTGAGATAACTTCATAAATAGACATGGGCCATGCCAACAGGGGCAATCGGGTGGAAGATGGCGATGCAGTGTTGAGGAGGTTGTCGGTGACCCTGAGGGGCACCCCCTAGTTTGGGGGGGGTGTATTGCCTTGGGCCGGGGCTCGGGCACTGGAAGGATCCAGCCAAAGACACAAGGGAGGAAGCTTACCTGGCGGCATGGGAGCAAAGAGAGGACAGTGTGAATAGTGCAACACTGGTGGGAATTGACAAAGAGGGGAAACTGCCACATGTAGCCAGTCTCCATTGAAGACAGCGGTGGGCCATTTTCCCTGGGAAATCTCCAGAGAGTCAGTCGGGTGGGCTGGTGAAGAGTCAGTTGAGCAGACTTGTGCAGAGAGGCAGCCAGGTGGGCTAGCATTGCCTGAAGAAGTGGAGCTGGGATCAATGGCTGAAGGGTATCTGAGTGTGTTACTCCCAAAGCTTTGCGCCAGGTGGTGTGAAACAGAACAGAGGGTCCTACAAGTAGTAGGAACAGAGGGTCCTACAGGTAGTGGGAACAGAGTACTGTACCTTTCAATGGCCACAGAGGAACCAGAGGGAGAGTCTACACATGGTTTCATCTAACATCTGCTATGCTAGGGGACTGTGAGTTCCTGCCTGTAATGGGCTGTTGCTGAGCTGACGAGGAGCCTGTCCGTTCCATAAGGGTGAATCAGTGGAAGTGTGAGCAGGAGGAAAGCTGAGGAGGAGACTGTATACCTCTGTATATAGGAAATTGTCTCTGAAGTTTTGCTGAAAGTCAAGTGGGTATCCCATAACCCTCCTATCCCAATCCAAGTTGTGAACCCCCTAATAAACAACAAAAACAATGCTATGGACTATTTTCTGACTACCATGTGCCTGTGAAGATTTGGTGTGCCTGGCTGTGCAGGAATGGGGGATCCCTGTTCATCTTCAGCTCCTACGTGGGGTGTGCTACATATAGTATATCCCAAACAGTGCCACGCAGTACAGAAATAGTGTACAAATAGATTATATCATATGCTGAAATTAATATTCCAAAAACAACATTGTGGCACAACATGTAAATGAATAATAAAACAAATGATACATCAATTCGAAAAAAAAATCCCAAGTGTCCGTGTGATTTTGCAACCATATATATTTGTAATATTGTGTCCATTTAATGACAGTAATGCCAGATATTTCCAACTCCTTGCTGTATTTATATTCCTTCAATTTTATTATTTCACCACATGTATACAGTATATCTCTTCACCAGCATGCATGTGCTCTCACCTTAAATTTTGACCCAATATCAGGTCTCATGCGCTTGCCCCTTGGAGTGGGGTCTCGGATGTTCTGCCTTTCTCTACTTTGCTGGTGTTATCTTACACATTCATTCTGCAATTACTTAGGATGGAGGTAGCTTGAGAACACCAGCCTGTGATGGACAGCCTCAGCTGTGTATGTTTCCCGATAAGACTGTGTAGATGGGGGTGTGTCCCTGTCCTCCACGCAAGTCTCAGATTACACTCAGCTATCGTCTCTGAACTGTGCAGTGTGTGACATCAGATCCCTCCCCCTGCCTCTGGTAGATCAGAAAAGCTGTGCAAATTCTGTACTTTGAACTGATGTACATTGCATAGAAGAGAGTGCTGCAGATAAAAAAGTACAACTTATGTAGGAGGATTGGTTTCTGTGTATCATATTAGGCTAGTCACTTTACTGGGTATATGTTAGGCTCCTTTCACACTGAGGCATTTTTCAGACGCTATTTAGCTAAAAATAGCGTCTGTAAAGCGCCTCAAAAATCCCTCCCAATCCACCCCAATGTGAAAGCCCTGAGTGCTTTCACACTGGGGCGGTGCGCTTGCGGGACGTTACAAAAAGTCCTGCAAGCAGCATCTTTGGGGTGGTGAGGGGATCGGTAATATACCGCTCCTCTACCGCCCCCGCCATTGAAATGAATGGCAAGCGCTTCCGAAGAGGCTGCACACCACCTCGGTAGCGCTGAGCGCCGGCACTTTTAACCCCTTTTTAACCCCTTGTGGGGGTTAAAAGCGCGGGGCTCCCACCCGCATAGCGGAGCCATATCGCTGGTAGAACTCCGCTAAAACTAGCGGGGTTTTACCGCGGCTGTCGCTTCAGTGTGAAAGTAGCCTAAGAGTTTATAACCACTTTAAAGTATTTTTTGTGATTTTTGAAGTTTCCATGCAAAACAATTTGTTACAATTATTAACAGAGGGATTTAAAAAATAATTTATGGCACTAATCAGGTGGTATGGCAACATTAAACAGGCTGTGCCTAATTCAGGAAAGCAGTGCAATGGATTTAGGTAGTCCCAGTTTGCATCACTCCGTCGCCATGGCTGAAAACTGGCAGTAATTAAGGCCAACTCTGAGCTGGGGTACAGAGAGACACCAGTGCTCAGAGTGCAGCATGTATGCGCTGAGAAGCTGTCGCATTCATGACACAGGACTCATGGTTGCTAGGATGCCAACAGATTCTGGCTTCCTAGCAACCAATGACTCATCCCCAGGCCCATTCAGCTGCCAACCGGGACAATAGTAAACAAGGGGTAGGGATTGCTTGCTGATGTCAATACCCAATGGCCAAATTTGGGTATTGACATTGGTGTCTTTGGTTGCTATGATGCTATCAGCTGCACAGCCGATGGCATCTTAGCAACCAATAATGCTGCGCTACCATGGTTAAACATGTATAGGCCAGGAGTGTACATGGTACAGGCACCCTGACCTCAGTGCTGCCTCCCACAAGGCCTTCAATAAATTCATATACTTGTCTCTGACAGGTATATGATTTTGTTACAGATGCCATCATGCAGAGGTACGACTTGTAAAGAGTGTCGTGGACAGTCTTTATGAATTCCGTGGTGTGTGTTACTATTAGCTACCCCTTGCACCTCTGCTTCTCAGCTTTTACCTAAAAGCAAGTGTAATATCTGTTCTTATCAGTGTTTATGGGTGTTCTGCCATCATCATGGTCTGTTGACTGGGATGGCTGGCTGTATTGTATCCCAGCTGGTATGATGAGGATCCTAAGGGATCTTCCCCTTGGAGAAGAAAACAAATTAAATGCACAATGGGAAAGGGGGGGGGGGGGGGGTTAAGCAGTATTTCCCCAGTGTGGAGGATTCCAAAGGTCCCAGTGCCCCCTGAGTTGATATGTGCTAGCTGAGGGATGGGAAGGCAGAGGGCTCATGATATCATGCACCCCCCTGGGAGTGGCATCCTGAGGGTGGCAGAGTAGAACTATAGGTTATAGGTTTAGGCTACAACACTAAAGCTTTTTCTGCACAACTCCTCATTGGCTGGGTCTATTGGCTGAGACCGGGGCAATTTTTGTTACCAGGCCGCAAGGCCTAACCATTGTGCACACATTGGCACTTTTTTATTTATTCACTCTTTATGTTTTATCACTGCACTGCAGTGTCTTTTTCCTTTGTTTCACAGAAGGTAGGGTGTGGGCTTTTGGGCCTGTCCTGAAGTCTAGGGGAGGATGTGTGGCATTTTGGTTCCTTCCTACCCTGCCTTGGGGAGGGTAGCCCCTCTTCGGGAGAGCCACCCACCTAATACTCGTTGGTTTGCTTCAATTGATCATGAGGAGTGGGGTTCACTTGACTTTTTTGGCCAGGTGGACCTGAGTATGCCTTGCCCCCATCAGGAACCTTTGGCTTCGGGTGGCCAGGAGGGGGGGGTCTTTTCTCTTCGGGAGAGCCGTCCACCTAATACTCGTTGGTTTGCTTCAATTGATCATGAGGAGTGGGGTCCACTAGACTTTTTGGCCAGATGGACCTGAGTATGCCTTGCCCCCATCAGGAACCTTTGGCTTCGGGTGGCCAGGAGGGGGTCTTTTCTCTTCGGGAAGGCACCAAAGACACACTTCAGTGTACTTTATTGGTTCACTTTGGTGTTGTGTTTTTGTACACTGTACCGCAGGCCCCCCTAAAAAAAAACCTTGCACAACTCCTCACCAGCATCAAGTAATGTACAGTATATCTCATGGTTATATAATTGGAAATTATAATAAAAGCTAATGGCATGGGTCATGTCATCAATTATTTTTACAGATCACAAATTAGAAAAGCAAACACAAAGTGATGTATGGGAAATTAGGTAAACCTGGGTGATTCAGTTCAAAATGAGTTTCCCAGGCGTGAGATCCTTGTTCCTCTGACCTATATAAATATTTCCTCACATCAGCACTTCTCATATTGCATTAGGTGTCTTCTTCCGTAAGTCATTAAGGAAACACTATGGATGTCTTTCACACCAAGGTGTGATCTCTGGTTTGTGGGAAAGGTATTTCTGTGTTATTGCAAAGAGTATCAAGGAGGGGACCCAGCATGATTGTAGATCTCATATTGCCTCATAACTATACAATACACCTGAATCTGTAAACAAAACATCCATTGCCTAAAATGCCCTCTGATTCAGATGTGACCTTGGTAGGCACACACAGACCATTTTATGGATGCCTACGTGCTTTAAGCGGCATGCGCCGGGATCTCATATGTATGGCACATACAGTACATACTTACATGAATGGCAAGCTAAGGGAGCACATGCATAGACCAATTAAAACAAACAATCCAAAGAAGATGAAAATCTAAAGTACATATAAAGCATTAGGACGCTGTGCAAGAAAAAAAGTATTTGATCCCCTGCTGATTTTGTACTATGCCTACTGACATGATCAGTCTATAATTTTAATGGTAGGTATATTTTAACAGTGAGAGACGGAATAACAACAAAAATATCTAGAAAAACGCATTTCAAAAAAGTTATAAATTGATTTCATTTTAATAAGTGAAATAAGTATTTGATCCCCTATCAATCAGCAAGATTTCTGGCTCCCAGGTGTCTTCTATACAGGTAATGAGCTGAGATTAGGAGGGAGTGCTCCTAATCTTAGGCTGCATTCACACAGGGGCGACCCGACTTCAGCGCGACTTCGCTAGGCGATTTAAGCGCGACTTTCAGCGCGACTTTCAGCGCGACTTCCAGCGCGACTTAAAGGACCTCAGGCGACTTTACAACACGACTTTAGCCAGGCGACTTTGCCTTGACCAATCAGAGAAGAGAGGGAGGGGGCTGCCTAAAAATAAATTCTATTCTTTTTAACTGTGAAGTCGCTTCCATATAGATGGGGATCCGACTTGGAGGCGACTTCTATTGAATTCTATGGGCACAAGTCGGATAGAAGTCGCCTAGAAGTAGTACAAGAACCTTTTCAGAAGTCGCCTTGAAGTCGGAGCGACTTCAGTCGTGTATATTAAGACGGCTCCCATTCATTTCAATGGGATTTCAAATGTCAAGCGACTTGGGGTGACTTGAGGCAACTCAAGTCGGATCGCAAGTCGCCCCTGTGTGAATGGGCTCTTAGTTTGTTACCTGTATAAAAGTCACCTGTCCACACAAGCAATCAATCAGATTCCAATCTCTCCACCATGGCCAAGACTAAAGTGCTGTCCAAGGATGTCGGGGACAATATTGTAGACCTACACAAGGCTGGAATGGACTACAAGACCATTGCCAAGCAGCTTGGTGAGAGCAGTTGGTGCGATTATTCACAAATGGAAGAAACACAAAATAACTGTCAATTTCCCTCGGTCTGGGGCTCCATGCAAGTTCTCACCTTGTGAGGTTTCAATGATCATGAGAAAGGTGAAGAATCAGCCCAGAACTACACGGGAGAATCTTGTCAATAATCTCAAGGCAGCTGGGACCACAGTCACCAAGAAAACAATTGGTAACACACTACGCCATGAAGGACTGAAATCCTGTAGCGCCCGCAAGGTCCCCCTGCTCAAGTAAGCTCATGTACAGGCCCATCTGAAGTTTGCTAATGAACATCTGAATGATTCAGAGGAGAACTGGGTGAAAGCAATGTGGTCAGATGAGACCAAAGTCATGCTCTTTGGCATCAAGGCAACTCGTCGTGTTTGAAGGAGGAGGAATGCTGCCTTTGACCCCAAGAACACCATCCCCACCGTCAAACATGGAGGGGGACACATAATACTTTGGGGTGTTTTTCTGCTAAGGGGACAGGACAACTTCACCTTTGGTGATGTTGGGGGCCCCATGTTGACAACCCCTGGACCAATGTCTCTGACACAAGCACCCAGCATGGGGCCATTTAGGTGGAAACCAATGAACCTACTAGTAAGTTTTTGGAGTTTCCAAAAGAGTCTTAATTTTTTTTATAAATCTGCAAAAGGGGAAGACATTTCAAATAAAAATACTTATAGCACAAAGAGTTTCTTTATGTTAACATCTAAATCAAAGTAATATTTGTTGTTCGGGTTAATGATGTATATTGCAAAATGTTTTTTGCTTTGTAGCACACTTCCCTAAAATATATGAGAATCACAGCACGGCTCCCTTACTTGGGTAATTTGGTCATTCCCAGACAGCCACGAATTTTATTACATTATAGAAACCATTCTGTTTTCCTCTCTCTCAGGCACCCCATATCAGCATCCGCTCTAAATTCTGTGTATGCAGTCATTATGGAAATCACCTTCTAAGAAACTAAATGAAGATGTTGCCAACACATACTGTGCCAAGATGACAGACAGAAATAGTTAAAAAATCTGATCTAGTAAAACATAAAGCAGAACTACAGGCAGATATGAAACACACAAATTGATGCAGATATATATATATATATATATATATATATATATATATATATATAGTACTTTATAATGTAATTTTAAAATGCAGCTAGTGTAAGTACCTACATTTCTTAGTATCAGCCTCTCGCAGACACCTATATAACAGCATTCAGATTGGGAGAGGGGAGCCAGGATTGGAAGCCAATCAGGTGTGCTGCATACAAATGAAAGGTAAGAAGGTGCAGCGCTAAAACACAAAGTCCATATTGAATCCAGAGAAGATGTCCACCTGCGCTTCTGAATTAAAATGCAGTTAGAAATCACATAGGTGAGACCACCACCAACACCCAATCACACTGCCTCTTACCCTCTTTCTAGATCCTCATAACAAAGGTCAATCACGCATTAGGCAGTAGTGAGATGAGATCTCCAATATCAGTAAGCTCTGTACGTAATCCAAGTGTCTCCTCCAGAACCCAATCAATCACATGGAAGGATAAACAAACACTCCTCATAGTGCAGACATCTTTGGTCAAGTTTAATGGATAATAAAATAATATTTTGCACTTACATGATACAAAAGCAAACGTGCATGTTTCCAATGAGCCAAAATTTGCAACCAACAAAATGGCCACTGTATCCCGGCATACAGAAGCGTCACACGACTCCAGCTCCTCTCTATGCTTTCCGTCATCAGATAACGTCATCAGGGGAATCAAATGCACTGAGAAGGAGCATGCTGATAGGAGAAGAGGATAGAGTAAGCAGAGAGATTAGTTGATCAGTCTGCTGCTGATCTTTCAATGTCCAATCAGCAGGCTGATGATGAGGAGATGAGTGGGAGAGAGAGTGTTGAATTTTTTGTTGTTGAATATTTATGCACAGAGTTGGAGGATGTAGGCTATTGGGGCATGCCCTAATTTCAGGGGGAGATATGTGGCCTTTAGGTCTTTTTCCTCTCTCCAACTGGCAGGGGGGTGGTCTCTCCACAGGACAGCCCATCATCATCTTGGTGGAATGGCTTTGGCTGGTCCCTGAGGAGTGGGGTCCATCTGTTTTTTTGCTTACCCCTTTGCTTCTTGGCCTTTTGGCTAAGATTATGAGTAGTATCTGTTCTTATCAGTATCCAGTATGGGCACCCTACAGTTTATTCTGCCTTATGGCTGGGATGATGGGGGCCCTGAGGGATCTTCCCGTGAGAAACAAAAACTGGAGAACCCACTGGGTACAACAGGGAGTAGCTCCCTAGTGGAGGAACCCAAAGGGCAGAGTGCCTCCCTATTTGACTGTACTACCTTGGCTGGTCAGGGGCCCAGAAGACAGAGCACCCTTGGTGTCAAGTGGTACCCTGGGGGTGCTTTTAGAGATATAGGTTTGGGACCCCACTGTGAAAATAAGCAGTAGACCACAATAACTTTTTTTGCTCTACACCCCATGGGCTAGGCCTTTTGACCAAGACCGTGGCAATGTTTGCTTCCAGGCTGCAATGCCTAGCCATTGCACTGCACTGGCACTTACCGTAGTTATTTGCATATATATTTTTCTCGCCATGTGTGTCACCTGCACTTATATTTGTGATGCCTTTTCACTTAGGATGGAAAGTGTGGGTCCTTGGGCCTACCTTGAAGTCTAGGGTGAGGATGTGTGGCCATTAGGTTTCTTCCTCCCCTGCCATGGGGAATCTCTCTTCGGGAGAGCTCCTCATTTAGTACTTGGTGGTGGGCTTCAGCTGATCATTAGAAGAGGGGTCCACCAAGCCTTTTGGCTAGGTGGATCTGAGTGCACCTTTCAACCCTAGGAGGGGTCCTACTTCTTTCAAGAGGTAGACCAGAGACGCATCCTAAGTGCACTTTTTTACATTGTTACATAGTTAGTCTGGTTAAAAAAGTCCATTCAGTTTTTGGTTCACTTACTGGTGTTTAGCTTTTGCGCACCCACTGTGGGTTAAAAAAAAATGGAGTAACTTTCCCCCGTGAGCTTCATAGAAAGAGGGCAAATGTGGCATGTTGTTTAATTTTTGCCCCAGTCGCAAAACACAGAATTGAACTGTGTTTAGGTGGGCATTTGGGGGCAGTAACCATGGCTTAACCAACTGGTTTTACTGCCCCCTGCCTGCATTTGTAAACAAGCCCTTATGTGCCTTAATCTGTTTATTTAGCTATTTGCTTTCTAGGTTTTCTACACTACAGTGGCCATAGATGGACCTTGTGACCCAAACTAAATTTACAGGTGCTGCTCAAGGCTCCATCAGGTCCTCTTATGGAGCGCACACAAAGACAGAGCTTATCCCAACTCTAAACATCTAATGGAAAAGAGAACTATACTATACCCAGGCTAAGGCTGTCATACACCTTCTTACGGGATTTTGACTTTTCCCTTTTACATTGATGGAACTTGCCCAATCCAATTGTGTTTGAAAGCTGATCGGCCGATGCACTAATTACATCAGTTTGCTGAACCCTTGCCTTTTCCTATTGACAGTCCTAATGTTTAGGTTCCTAGGCATGTCTACTTTAATGGGCATTGTTTCATCTTTTTTAAAATTCTTAACTGGTAACTTACACCGAATTATAAGGCTTGAATTTCAGCCAATTTCTGTGAATCCAAAATTTGAGTCATGGGTGGCTGTGCCAACATCACATGGCTTTAAAACTTAATTGAGTAACACCACTCCACCGCTCGATTGAGAAATAGAAGAAACTGGGTGGAAAAAAACAGTGATTGCAGTCAATCACATGCAGTCAATCACATGCAGTCAGTGTTTGGGTATTCTGGAAGCTGCAGGTAAAACAGTCACAATACAATAGCTGGCAGCAGGAGATTTTGCCCTCCATGCTGTTTAGCGTGGATGGGTAAATCTATGAAGAAGTCTTTGCATGGCAAGCTTTAATAGGTAGACTATTTGAAGGAACAAGAAATGGTCACTTTATCTGAGAATGATACAAATGCGATCATATGGTTTTAGTCAGAAGTGAAATTCTACAAGTTAAAATAGTTCATGTTACATAATCAGTTTATGCAGTAATAATTCTGAGAAAAAGGATGTTAGCTGAGGTACAGTGACAGCTGAGTTGATGACCACATGTGATGTTTTTATATTGGCTTCTTGGACAGATGCCCTCAAAATGCAGAAGAGTCTGACGTCAGAATTATATAGATCACGAGAAGATGGAGTGTTTGTCCTGGTTTTCATTCCTGGTTGCTTTTTTTCAACAGATGTCAAGTTACCCCATCGTTCCTTGCTACCGCACTTTGTCAGTGGAGTATAAGAACAATATGGCTGTTATTTGGTGCTCATCACAGAGTTTTTATTGGGGCCATTTTTTATATTTGAGGGTGGCAATTCACAGGCTGCCCCAGATGGAAACAGAACTTTCCAAATTGGGAACATTTTATGGGTCCTTTCTACTCATGTCAGCATTATATAGATCACGAGAATATGGAGTTTGTCCTGGTTTTCATTCCTGATTGCTTTATTCACCAGATGTCAAGATACCCCAACGTTCCTTCCTACTGCACTTTGTCAGTGTAATATAGGAACAATATGGCTGTCATTTGGCGCTCATCACAGGGTTTTTATTGTGGTAATTTTTAATATTTGAGGGTGGCACTTTATAGGCTGCCCCAGATAGAAACAGAACTTTCCAAATTGGGAAAATTTGATGAGTCCTTTCTACTCACATCAGTATCCTCCACTCCACCATCAACTATCTCACCTGGTACTGTTCACTACTAGAGATGAGCGAACTTCTAGAAGTCCGGGTTCTGCTGGTTCGGCCGAACTTCGGGACAAATTCCGGGTTCGGGTCCGGACAGAACCCGAACTTTGTCCCGGACCCCGAACCCCATTGAAATCAATGGGGACACAGACTTTTAGGCACAAAAAAGGCTGTAAAATAGTCCTGGAAGGTCCTAGAGGTCTGCAAAAGGAAGGAAATGTGGGTAAGGGTGGGACAAGTGACCTACAAAGAAATGGGGACAGGGAAATAACTTTAAATATTTAAAAAAAAATAAAAACATAAAAAATGCAAAAATGGAGATCATCTTCAAAATGGGTCTGAAAAGTATTAATTAACGGTAGAGGCCATAGAACTGTTCTAAAATCATCCTCAAACTGTGTCAAAAAAGTATAAATAAGCCGGGAGTACCCATATCACTGTTCTGCAAAATGTGTGTATCACTTTAAATGAAACCGGGAATAAGTGAACATCTGTTCTGCACAATTATTTAAAGTCTGTGTGTCACTTTAAATGAAACCGTGAATCAGTGCACATCTGTTCTGCAAAATTCTTTAAAGTGTGTGTGTCACTTTAAATGAAACCGTGAATCAGTGCACATCTGTTCTGCAAAATTCTTTAAAGTCTGTGTGCCACTTTAAATGAAACCGTGAATCAGTGCACATCTGTTCTGCACACTTCTGTTTAGTCTGTTTCACTTTTATTATAGCCGCTAATCAGTGCACATCTGTTCTTCACACTTCTGTTTAGTCTGTGTCACTTTTA
>BLSH010406764.1:371684-382725 GCA_018402905.1 Glandirana rugosa
TCGGAAGGAGATGTGCCTTCGACACTAACGAAGGGAAGGGGACGATCCCGTCACGGGGGTGTCATTCTTGTACGGGTCCCTTGTGTCAATTGGGAATCTCGCGGGGGACGTCCAATTGGGGAAGTGACGGTTACCGTAAATGTGTCATTAGTCACGTAAAAATATCGTGACTAGCGACATATTTACGGTTACCAGGGTTTTTTCACAGTTTTACAAGGCTGTACAGGCGGGATTATAGCGTCATGGCGATTTTTAGCGTCTAGCGGCGGTAATGATTATTTTTTATTTTTTTTTTATTTTTGGGGTCTTTACTTAAGAGTAGTAGGCATTTGCGCTGGTGAAAACGCGTTTGGTTAGTTATAAAAATGCACTGATTACTGTGTAAATGCCATTGGCAGTGAAGGGGTTAACCTGCAGGGGGCGCTCTAAGGGTTAACTGTGTTCCCTGGGCATGTTCTTACTGTGGGGGCACTGCCCTAGCAGGGGAAGGGAAGCAATCACAGCTTCCGTGTAGAGGAAGGCTGTGATCACAGCCCTTCCCCCTTCACAGAACAGAGGTCCGTGTTTACTTACACGGACCTCCGTTCTTACACTCCGGGGGGGGGGCATCCCGGGTAGCCGGCGGCAATCGAAGCCGCCGCACCCGCTCCCTGGCCCTCCCCGGACACAGTGAGCGCGCGGGCGCGCCTCCGGCGGCGCGCGCGCGCTCACTGGGCGCGATCTCGCAGCCGCCGTCATATGACGGCGATTTGCGCAGGAGCGCCACCTTGTCGTCGTCAGATGCCGATCAGCGGTCGGCAAGAGGTTAAGGCAGCCATTGTCAACCAGAGCTCCTCCAGAGGTGGATAGGGGTTTCTTGAGCTTTTGTTTATTGCTCTATCATCTGATGCTGTCCACATACCAGTTGCCGCTGGAGTTTTCTTTTTTGGGGGGGGCAGCAAACAACCACCCCCGGTCAACTGGCGGCATCCTCCGTGCTGTTGGTCGAGTCACCAGCAACGCTGCCCCCCCACGGACAGTCGGTCATCCAGCCCTGGATTTACCCCATCTAGGTTATGGACGGGCAGCGCTCCTATGGGCGGCAGCTTCCATCGTGTCTCCTCCTCCTCTGCATCATGGCGGCTTCCGCCATGCATCTCCTCCCTCCTCCTCCTCCTAGGCGTCCAATAGGATTGCCTGTCTTTTCGGCCAATCGCATGATTGGTCTCTGGACCCGCTTCCTGATTGGCCAGGAGGAGAATCAGTGTGACAATATTCATTTGCTATTGTCACACAACTGGGTGGGCTCAGGGTGCAGTGCTCTGCACCACAAGCTCACCCTTTTTTGAAGCCGATTAATCACGTCTTTCAAAAAGAAACCCCATTGGAATCCACGCGTCCGGCGCCCTGCATGCAGATTAGGGGGCCGGGCGCATGGATGGGGGGCGGCGCCCGTGCGCCCCTAATGAACAGGCCGCCACTGCCGCATAGTTCCGAGGCCAATGCCACCTGGCAAAGCCAGAAGTATGACCCCAATTATATGTTTTAGCTGTCTGTAAGGGTTGCATTATGGCCAGCATTGAAAGAGGAACATTTTCCCACTGACCACCGGTGACTTTGTTTTAGCAGGTATTTCCCTAGATCTGAAAATAGTTTCAATAGCTCTTTGGGGGTAAAAAGGTTGAGAAAGGCTACACTGGAACATTAGCTCTGTCCTCTAGTACCCTGTGAAGGGCCATCCTTTAATTGACAGTGAAAACAGCCAAAGAGAGCTCAAACCATACTTCCCAACTTTCTCAGATGAGAAAAATTGACATCTTTCAGAATAAAAGGTGTAGGCAGAGAATAGAGAACATACCACTATGCAGATCAAAAGTATGGATCTAACCACTAGACTAAAAGAGGATCAACTGAGGAGAAAAGAGGAATACAAATACGTTTAAAAAGAGGGACAGTCTGGAGACAACCATACCTCAAGGTTCAGCAAAAGCTAATGGGGACCATGGTCCATGAGAAGCTCACTTCTTCCATCCACGAAGACTCCCAGGCCAAATTCCTAAAGGTATCAGACTGACGAGTAAATAAGCCACTGACTTACCATAGCTTTTCCTAACAAAGGAGAATATAGTAACATGGCTTTGAAGCCAGGAAATCTTCTGAGTAGTGGCAGTCCTGAAGAAGGGGTCGACCATGGGACCCCATGGGGATACAATGGCTATGATTATGTCCTTCGATGAATGCAAATACCTGCAGTGAACACATATTTTGACATAAAGTATTATAAGATAGATACTAATACTGTGCTAAGTGAAAAAATATAAAAAAACTAGCAGCTAACACCACAATCAAACAAAAATGGTGCAAAATACGTACAGAAAATAAGTGTAGCACTGGGTTAACAATGGTGACGCACAGAAAATACTCTGCGTGTCAAAACATAGCCAAAATGATATGACCTCAGTGCAAAAAATCTAAACTTAATATTAAAGTGCAAACAGTGCAACAATTCACATGAAGTCTTAAATAGAGATGAGCAACCAATCTGACACCAATGTTGTGGGATACCATCACCGAAGCATATTTTGTGCTTACCAGAACACCAATAACAGTAGGCCTGGAATAAATCCACTCAGGTAGGAGAGATCTCTCTCCTAGGATGGGTTTCCTCTCCCTGGTTTCCTCTATGGTCCCAAAACCAGATTCAAAGGTAGATATAAGGATCCCTGGGGAATTAATCACCATCCTGGGCCTACTTCTTCTGGGGAGTACTCAATATATCATCCAGAACTGCATGGAATAAAAGAACCTCACATAGTGTGAAACCTTTACAAACAATTTATTAAAAGAAAGTATTGCACTTACATCACATCTGTAAACTTGAGCTCATCAAAATATAAACCAGTACCAGTGCAATAGCCTGGGATCAGCAGTCACCCGATATGTTTCATCCTAATGGACATCAGTGGTTGACAATAAGAGAGTGGATTTATTCCAGGCCTACTGTTATTGGTGTTCTGGTAAGCACAATACAGTATATGCTTCAGTGGTGGTGTCCCACAACATTGGTGTCGGATTGGTTGCTTATCTCCATTTAAAGTGGTTGTCAACTTGTGAAAACCACTTTAACCTACAGGTAAGCCTATAATAAGGCCTACCAGTAGGTGCCCTCCATATCTCCCAAACCTGTATGGTTCAGGAGATATGCAGTGCAAGAGATGTGCTGACATTATTTCGGCACATGTGCAGTGAAGAAACGGCCTCCGTGCCATTTCTTCACTGTGATCGCGCCGCGACTGTGTGACGTCACAAGATCGCGGCCCTGGAAGGAAGAGGTTCTGAAGATGGACGCTGCCTGCACAGGGGACATCGCTGGACGTCACAGGCTTCATTTGCAGGTAAATGGCACATAATGGGCTACTATGTGATGCAGAGTAGCCCATTATGCATCTACTTTGCAGGGGAATGTAGAGGAAGTAAACCCAATCTGGGTTTACTTCCTCTTTAAGACTTCATTTACACCCGTGGTTTTGGATCTTTTTTATGAACTGTTAGCACCGTATGTACTTTTTTGCATTTTTGCACGTTTTCCATTTTTAAAGGCTACTATAGGTACTTTATTGTGATTAGTACCATAATGAGGAGTGCGTTGATACAGGACTTATATAATAGATTTTTTGCACTGTTTGCACTTTAATATTATGTTTGGATTTTTTGCACTGAGGTCATATCATTTGGCCTATGTTTTGATACAGAGAGTATTTTCTGTGCATCACTATTAACCCAGCGCTACACTTATTTTCTGTACATATTTTGACACATGGGCCACCAAAATTGTACATTTTAAGCCTCTTCTTTTACAAGATGTACTTCACATTTGACCCTGCAGTGACAGGCCCATTTAACTTCAGCAGACAAAAGTTGTGTTGCATTCTTTTCTATGCAGTCTGGCAGAGGTTATGTATCTCAAAAGCAGACTGACAGTATTGCAAATCCTCTGACAGTTCACATATGTTTATTTCAGCCGAGCATTCAGCTGTTTGCCTACAAAATGGTACCTTAAAGCCTCATTAAACTTTCAGTTAATTAGCTAAATAAATTCCTGGTGCATCAAATCAAAAGATGCGCACGGTCTTCTTAAAAAAAAATAACAACAGCTTGAGTAGAAAAGCCTGTCCCCTGACAGCATGCTCCAGAGAAGGACCCTTGCTTTCTGTGGGGAAGCAGTGGTCTGTCTGCAGAAGTCCACCATGCCCCCTGCCGAGTCAGAGATAGATCTCTCCATTCAGCAAGAAGTATGCACTTGCTAATTGCAAAGCTATAGATACAACTCGAAAGGGGGTGTGGTGGACCGCTACAGAGTGATGACTGTTTCCACACAGAGAGCAGGGAAACACTCTGCAGCTGCTGGCAGGGAGCAGACTTTTTTTTACTGGGGGCTGTGGCTGCTTTAAAATAAAACTGTAAGATATTGAGCTCCTTTTTGTTTTAATTTACTTAGAATATATTTATCTGATTTAAACTGAAAGATCCATTGGACTTTAAAGCGGAGTTTCCACCTAGAAATTTTTTTTATTTTTTTTTGGCATCCACTCTTTTAATACTAAATAGATGTAACCTTTTGTTTCCTTACGTTCAAACCACCTAGTAATTACATGTATTTTTTACTCACAATTTCATTTCTCTCACTGCCGGACTTTTCCTTTTTAGATGAAGGCACCTGAAGCCCATCCATAATCTCCTGGCATCTCTTCCTAAAAGAAGTGCACGGTGGGTAACCATCATGCATTCCTCGATCTCGGTCCGCCTTAACCAGTTCCACGCTGCCTACCGTCTATTTACGGTGGCAGTGTGGATGCTGGGCGCGAATCGCCGTAAAAAAGCAGCGATCTGCGAATGGCCGCTAGGGGGCGCGCGCGCCACACTCCTGAGGAGTGTAGCCGCGGCTCGGGCGGACCCGATGTCCGCCGGCGAGCCGCGATGAGCAGCCACAGGCAAAGAACGGGGAACCGCCGTGTTTACATACCCGCTCTGTTAGTGGGGGCATGGGAGATCTACTGATCCCTGTCACTGGGATCAGCTAGATCTCTTATGCCCATGGTAGCCCAGTCCCCCCACAGTTAGAACACACCCAGGGAACACAGTTAACCCCTAGATCTCCCCCTGCAGGTTAACCCCTTCCGGCGCAGTACCGCTAAAAATCGCAGATCGCCGCCATTACTAGTAAAAAATTTAAAAAAATAAAAACCCCAGAAATGAATTCTCACCATCCGTAAACATGGCCACTTTTGCGCAAACCAATCAATAAACGCAGATTGCGATTTTTTTTTATCACAAATATGAGGAAGAATATAAATCGGCCAAAACCAGTGAAAAAAATGTCTTTTTTAATTTTTTTGGGGGGGGGGGTTTGTATTTTAGCAAAAAGTAAGAAATTTGTTTTTTTTTGCAAAATGGTCGCTCTTCTTTTGTTTATAGCGGTGATCAGAAATGACGCAGAGGGGATCAAATACCACCAAAAGAAAGCTTTATTTGTGGGAAAAAAAGGACGCAAATTTTGTTTGGGTACAACGTCGCACGACTGCACAATTGTCAGTTAAAGCGACGCAGTGCCGAATCGCAAAAAGTGCTCTGGTCCTAACCTGGGAAATTCTTCTGGGGCTGAAGTGGTTAAATCGCGTCATTTCCTGTCTGGAAATAACACAATTTTACAGTACAGGGAAGCCCACTGACTTCTGGGAAATGATGAATCACATCTCCCAGGAGGCCAGGAGAAGCAGGAAGTGAGGAGAAGAGCCTAGGACCAAAAAGGGGCAGAATACAGGGACCACCTAGCAACAAGTGACTTAGGGTGAGTATAAAAAAAAATTTCCTTCAAAGGAAAGTCTATATAGGCAAAGGACTTGAATGATGTAAAAAAAAAAAACTCTGGGTGGAACTCCGCTTTAATATTGTGCAAAGGAGTCAGCCCAGAATGTAGATCAACACAGACTCAAGACCAGCTCTTCTGTCTGGAAAACAACTCAAGAAACTAAACATGTGGACGTGTCTTTACTTAGCAAACTGTCGCTATTTTTGAGACAGGGCTTTTTTAAAACCCAAGGCTAGGTACACTCAGCAAAGCAAATAACAGAGATTACATTGACAAACACAGACACTTCCAAATGTAGCAGCGTGGCCGGTCCAGAGACTGATCAGATAGCGCTGTCTCTTATAGCACCAGATAACCATACAATGTCATCACTGATTTTTGGACTGTGGACAAATAGATATAAGGGTGACCTACAGGAAAAGTGGATGTTTATCGACTGCTTTTGTTTTCTTTGTGAAGTAATTATGGGAGTTTAGCGAAAATCTGCTCCCCTTAGCTGTTTTTTTCTCTTTAAGGGAAAAGTATAATGGTTTGTAGTCAGTTTAATAATTTAATTTAAAGTGCACACGAGGGGGCATATTTAAACACATTTTTTCAGTAATCTCTCCAATAGATTTTATTTTTAGCCCATGGTGCGGTGCTCAAGAAACTAACCATCAAATGAACCAAAAATGTGCATGTGAACCCAGACAAAAGTGTACAGGGTGTTTCACTTGTGCCCTCAAAAAGAGGAAGGACCCCCCCGTCCTGGGGCACAAGACTCCTGATGTGGGCAAGACACTCTTGCCCAACTAGCAAAAGGCCTGGTGGATCCCCCGCATCGCGGATAGACAAGTGCAATTCGTTTTTATTGCGAATCGAAATTCGGACAAAATTTTCACTATTTGGAGATTCGGATGTATCCGAATCTCCAAATCACAATGACAAAGTGATTCAGATCCATTTCATTTTTATGCTGCATTAACATTTTTCATTATATAAAAATGCACTAAATATGAAATGGAAGCATATTGCCATAAATACGGTAAGGTATAGAAGTGAAATAAGATAATGATTCCTACTTATTATGTTTGGGTTGGATGAAGGTGGATCCATTAGATTCTCCTAAACATAACAAATGAATCAGAGATTAATTTAGTACTATTCTTTATGTTGTGTTTCAGAGATTCTGATGGATCCACCTCCATCCAACCCATAAGTAATCTCCTGAAGTAACAAATTAACAAGCCAAAAGAAATACAGCCAATCTTTCGAAATAACTTCCAAAATATGAATCGATTCGCAACATTGCATATACATAACAAATCCAATTATACAAAAGGAATCTGAATGTATCAAAATGAATTCCCAAAATGAATCATTCTAACATAACGAATATGACAAAACAAACTTATTAACTTAAAGCGGTAGTAAACTAATGTGTTTTTTTTTCTGGAGCCTGCAAAGTAAAGCCATAATGTGCTAGTATGCGTTGCATACTAGCACATTATGTGAAACTTACCTTAGAAAGAAGCCCTTCAGCGGTGAGCTGTCACCACTGACAGGGCTTCCATCTTCACCAGTCTTCCTTCCAGGTTCGTGGACTCTGGCTGTGTGAGTGGCCAGAACAGCGATGATGTCGATCCCACGCATGCGTGCGGGAGCTGCCATTTACAGCACAGGACTCTGAAGGAACAAACTATGTTTCCATTTCCATGCACATGTCTAATCACAGACAGCCAAAGCCAACCATCAAGCATGGTTACTGGCTCTCCCACACAGAGGCGCCCAGGGGAGGAAGAAACCTAAGGGTCACAGTGTGGGTAGGTAAAAGACTCTTGCGAGATGTAGTAGTGGGTGGGTCTGTTAGGAACCATGAATCAGACCAAGACAGAAGTGCAGTAAAATCAATTTTTTTAATAAAAAGATAAAATGATATAAACAGAGTAAACATGGTCAAAACATAGCCATGGTTCAGAAACCAAAGCAGATAGTCAGAGCAAGCCAGTCAAACAGGAGTCCAGAGATTAGGGAGGTCTAACAAACAGCATGCAGGGTCAGGAGCCAGCAGGGGAGTCAGCCGAGCAGGGTCTTGAATCCAGGAACCAGAAGGGAATGTCAAACAGGCAAGGTCTTTCACAGGAAAACACAGCAGAGATTTCTATAGAGATGTTGACCAGGCGAAGGCATCTGAGATCTGATCCAGGCAGTTTATATAGTAAGGAGAGCTTGCTAACGAGCAGAAAATTGACATCAGATGAGACACAGTGGAAGCTGAGACTGGCAATTAACCCTCAGCTGAGCAGCTAGCTCTGAGAAAGAACAAAATTGGAATATGATAAAAATTTTATTTGGGTACAGTGCTACATGACCGAGCAATTGTCATTCAAAATGAAACAGCGCTGAAAGCTGAAAATTGGTCTGGGCGGGAAGGGTGGAAAGTGCCTGGTATTGAAGTGGTTAAGGGCTAAAATGATTGCTAACAATTCTCTGTCCCCAATCACGTAATTGCATTCCTCAGGAGATAACTTCTTGAAAAGTAGCTACAAGGATGCATGGCGCTCTCAGAGGTGGAACATTAAGACAGCGGGGCACCAACTCCAGTCTTAGATGCATCAATCTCCAGGATGAAGGGTAACATAGGATCCGGATGTGCCAACACAGGAGCAGAAACAATGGCAGCCTTGAGACTTTCAAAGGCCTCAATGGACTCCGGAGACCAATTCTGTGGTCTACCGTTCTTTCTGGTCATATCAGTCAGGGGCTTGACTGGAGACGAGAAGTTACAAATAAACTTCCGATAATAATTGGCAAGCCAAGAAAACGTTGTAGTGGACATAAACCCACAGGTTAGGGCCACTGTAGAACTGCTGATAGCTTCTCTGGGTCCATCGAAAAACCAGCAGTGGAAATGGCCGGTCAAATAACTCCATAATCAATGGAATCGGATAGGCATTCTTAATCTTGAAGCGATTGAGACCACGATAATCGGTACAAGGTCTCAGTTCGCCACTCTTCTTTTTCAGAAAAAAGGAGGCCAGCACCAGCAGAAGATGAGGATTTGCGGATGAACCTCTGAGAAAGTGCGTCTGCAACATACTCCTCCATGGCTTTATCCTCCGAGACAGACAAAGGGTAAACCCCGACCACGAGGGGGTATGGCACCAGGTTGAAAGTCAATTGCCCAATCATATGACCGGTGTGGAGGCAAACTACTGGCTTGACCTTCATCAAAGACATCACTAAATTTGCAGTATTCCTCCGGCAGGGAGGAGAGTGAAGAGGTACACAAGACCTTAGCCACTTTTTCAAAATATGTCTTACTGCATTTTGCCAACCGGGAAAGAACCTCAACACGAAGCAAATCAAAAGAGGGGTTGTAGCTCTGTAACCAAGGCTAACCAATAACCACCGGAAAATGAGGAGAGGAAATGACTTGGAATTGGATTATCTCATGATGAAGAGCCCCTACGGCCATGGTCAATGGAGCAGTTTCTTGAGTCACCTGGGCAGGCTGTAGAGGTCTTCCATCAATAGCCTCAATGGCAAGTGGAGTAGCCCGAAGCTGCAGCGGACTTAAGTGCTTAGACACAAAGGCACTATCTACGAACAGGCCTGCAGCTCCAGAGTCTATTAGAGCCTGTATCTCGATGGACAACTCAGAATAAGAACAGGTAACCGGAACCAGGGGCTTATCCTTTTGTCTGGGGGATATAGCAACACCGCCTAAGGTCTGTCCCCTACAGGACCTTAGATGCAGGCGTTTCCTGGACGGGTAGGACAAGACTTCAAATAGTGACCTGCCTGGCCACAATAAAGGCACAATCTCTCCCTCCTCCTAAAGGCTCTCTCATCCGCAGAGAGACATATGAAGCCCAACTGCATGGGTTCTACTTCACTGACAGGCACGGAACTAGGAGGTATGGGAGGCACGGGTGGGACTACAAAGCTTGGAGCCAAACGTACAGGAAGCTTCTGCAAGCGCTCCTTTAAGGAAGGTCTCTCGGAGTCTGGAGCCAATGAGAATGGCAAATGTGATCAACCTCTTCTGCTCAATAGGTATGTCTCGGGCTGCTATCTCATCTTTGATGTTGTCTGAGAGACCATGAGAAAAAGCAGCCACGAGAGCCTCATTGTTCCAAGCAACCTCTGCTGCCAGGGTACGGAATTCAATGACATAATCAGCCACTGTTCTCGTACCCTGCTTGATGGACATGAGGCTTTTGGCAGCGGTAGTGGAGCCTGCGGGAATGTCAAATACCCTTTTAAAGGAGGCCAAAAACTCTGGGTAACTCTGGATAATGGATTTTTGCATCTCCCATAGAGTTTGCCCAGTCCAAGGCTCAAGTCAAAAAGCAAAGAAATCACGAAGCCTACTTTGCTTCTGTGGGGAACGCCTGGGTCAGCATCTCAAAGTATATCCCAGCCTGGTTGAGAAACCCTCTGCATTGAATTGGATCATCCCCAAATCACTGGAGTAGTGGAGCGGAACCAAACATACCCCTTATAGAGGTAATATTTGAGGAGGGTGCCTGCACAGAGACTTGAGCATTAGCAGGAGCGGTCTGCAACACAGGTTGTGCCGTGACGGCCACCGTTGGAGGAACCAGGTGAGCAGTGCAATTCAGGAGCATCTGTAAGGCTATGGAAAAATGATCCATGCAGTTATCCTGCTCATCCAAGTTGGAAAAAATATTACCAGCAAGTGGATTGTCTGCATCTTCTGAATTCATGGTTTTCGCCTACTGTCAGGAACTATGAATCAGACCAAGACAGAAGTGCAGTAAAATCACACTTTTTAATAAAGAAGTAAAATTATATAAACAGGGTAAATATGGTCAAAACATAGCCAGGGTTCGGTAACCAAAGCAGATAGTCAGAGCAAGCCAGTGAAACAGGAGTCCAGAGATCAGGGAGGTCTAACATACAGCATGCAAGGTCAGGAGCCAGGAGGGGAGTCAGCCGAGCAGGGTCTTGAATCCAGGAACCAGAAGGGAATGTCAAACAGGCAAGGTCTTTAAAAGGAAAACACAGCAGAGATTTCTCCAGAGATGTTGACCAGGCGAAGGCGTCTGAGATCTGATCCAGGCAGTTTATATAGCAAGGAGAGCTGGCTAACGAGCAGGAAATGGACATCAGGTGAGACACAGTGGAAGCTGAGACTGGCAATTAACCCTCAGCCCTGACAGTACCCCCTCCTCAATGCCCCCCCCC
>BLSH010406764.1:382735-401747 GCA_018402905.1 Glandirana rugosa
CACGTCTCCGTACCGAATTTAGTCCTGTAAGTATCCTCCTCGTTTCTCAAGTTCCAAGTTCTGTTTTTCCCAAGTTCCGTCCAAGTAGGTTCCTTAACAAGTCCCTTAACAGGGTATAAGGTCTACCGAGTTGTTCTTCTATGTAACGGACTGTGTTGTCTCCTAGATCTAAGTTTAGGTTAGGGACTGTTAGAGAAACAACGTCATTTGTTAATAACTGTGTTACATTAAGAAGGTTCCCATCGACGACCCTCCGGTCACATATAACTGTATCTGGGACAGTCCCGACCCGAGTCGGGTGGGAAGAGTCTCGATCCACGAGTCGACTCCCAATTAACGGTCAGAGTCGAAGGGATCTGATCCAGGCAGTTTATATAGCAAGGAGAGCTGGCTAACGAGCAGGAAATGGACATCAGGTGAGACACAGTGGAAGCTGAGACTGGCAATTAACCCTCAGCTGAGCACCTAGCTCTGAGAAGGGTGGGCTGAGCCCAGCCCTGACAGGGTCTATGTCAATATACACTGGCCTCCCAGCAGCTACCCTTGGAAGAATTACATTGTGTCAATAATTGTTTACTGCAACAAAGAGATTGTCAGGGATTGGATTTGAATCTAGATCCTCTGTTGTGTCAGGCAATGTATCTTCTTGTTGAGCCATCTGGAATATGGGACAATTCCCTGAACAATTCCTTGGATGAACCTGCCTTGAACCCTTTTTGTCTTGAACCTTGAACTCTTTGCTCCTCCTATGAATGTCCTGATTTAAGCCATGCCTCTGCACTTCCTGTTTGCCAGATTATTGTGCTGTCTGCAGCTCGTATCTCTCTTGTCCTCACTGCTGCTGTCCATATTTTGCTACCACTCATTATCGACCCCTGTCTTGTTCCTCAGCTACACTTCTGCTTGATCTCAACCTGCAACTACTTTTTACTGACCTTTGGCTTGTTTACTGACTATGCTTCGGTTTTATCCTTACCTGTTTATATGTTACTGAACCCTGGCTTGCAGTCCTGAGAACCGTGACCTGGCACTAACACGCAGCGAAATCCATCTCCACTATGAGGATCTCTGGTAAACACCGGTTAGTACTTAGACCCTGCACCTCAGGTGAGCCCATGCTGTCCATCAGGGTGACTGCCCGTTTACCTATCCTGCTGGTCGGTGGTAGTCCCGCTACTGCTATAGCAACTGGTCTTCGAGCCTGACCCCGGATCGAGACAGAGATACAAGCATGACACATGAATACAGTGCTGTGGAAGCTTGATATGACTCTACTTTGTGAAGGATAGATGCAGTTGATGGATATTCGTAGTTCATTGCTGTATTATTTAAATATCCAGGCAGTGTAAGGTTGCAGTATGAATGTATAGGGGACCTCTTTGGTGGCCTTAAATGACAGATCTGTTTTTAACGGTAGGCGGATAAAAAGTGTTCTGCAATTTTTAAAACTTTTTTTGTAATAAAAAATATTTTTACATTTTTTTTCTTTAGTTGGAGAGTGCAGTCTACCCTTATTTTTTTCATTCTTTATTTCTTGAGAATTTTACATGCTTGATTGTGATAATCACATGGGGTAATAAAAACTGTATCTCACTATAGGAACAAGACAACAATAAAAAGTAATGCTTGAAAAAAAAAGTATTGCTGTAGAGGGGAAGAGGGCGGTTTGGGGGTAAATTTGGGTATAAGCTGGACATAAACTTTAACATTTATTTTAAAATGTAAATATTTTTTTAAATGATGAGAAGCTTGGTCTGTCTGATCCAAGTTTCGGACAGTGCTGTCCAATAACAGATGGGTCTTTGCTTTAAACTCATTGTGTGTAAAAATCTCAGCTTGAGCTATAGATCTCTGTTAACAGCAGGCTTTTGTTCAGCAAAGCAGAAAAGAATAGCATGGAAAACATGCTGGCCGTTTGCTAGATGGAAAGTAGAATAAAAAAATCTAATATGCATATTTCATGTTTACCTGACTACATAAGAAGTAAAATGTCTTCTTTCAATTATATTTTTTAATTCTGACCATAAGAATTACAAAACATGCACACAAAACCACATGTTCCTTTTAACAATTATTATTATTATTTTTCTGGGTGTTATTAATATTTGTCACATTTATGTGCATATGTATTTTTCATTAATTTTTGCTATTTTGTATTCATGTTGATATTAGCTTTTTATTTTATACTATTTGTACTTCTCACGGAACTCGAGGTTGTGTTTTCAGCTTTAACCCCTGACAAAGCGTCACTACACGAAATTGGTTGGGTTGCTACTTTTATACGGTGATCCTAGAGGTAAGATGTGAGTTTGGTCCGCTCCAGTGTTTCCCCTGTGGGTGTAAACTGTAATACATGCCTCATTCTGGATTTTGCCAGGAACTGATGGATATCTGTACTTACACTTTATTTTTCTTGTTGGTTTTTACGATTCAAAATCAGCTTTTTAAAAGTTTTCTTTTAAGCATCAATTTAGCTAGGCTGCGAGTAATGAGCAAACCTCAGTAATCTAGGCAACCAATCAGAATTTATCTACCTTTTCTATATTGATGGAAGGTTACTTTTAGATTCTAACACTTTGCAATTAAGCCTGGCACAAATAGACAATAGACAAGACAGTTCTTTAACCGATCTGAAAAATGTTAAGCTAACCACAGTGTAGATCAGACATTCTCAACTAGGGTTATGTGAAATCCCAGGGTTCCTACAGAAGCTGCTAGGAACCTAGGGACTCCTTGAGCAGTGGCTGATTACCCCCGCCCCCCCAACCATTGGATGGTGCCCATATAGTTTCAGGTCACCAATGAAAGGGACATTCTTCTCAGTGATCACTAATGACACTAATGAAAGGAGCATTCTTCCCACTGACCACCAGTGTAAGGAGCATTCTTCCCACCAAATCACTAATGTAAGGTGTATTCTTCCAACTGACCATCAATGTAAGGAGCATTCTTGAGCTCGCCCCCAATGTAAGGATCATTCCTCCCACTGACCACCAATGTAAGGATCATTCCTCCCACTGACCATCAATGTAAGGAGCATTCTTGCTACTGACCACCAATGTAAAGGGTATTCTTCTCAATGACCATCAAGGACAGGGGCATTCTTCTCAATGACCACTAATGAAAGTGGCATTCTTCTCACTGACCACCAATATAAGGAGCATTCTTCCCACTGGCCACCAATATATGAAGCATTCATCCCACTGTCCTCAAATGTAAGGAACATTCTTCCTACTGACCACCAATGAACGGGATATTCTTCTCAGTGACCACCAATGTTTATGAGCATTCTTCCCACTAACACACCAACGTAAGAAGCATTCTTCCCACTGACCACCAATGTAAGGAGCATTCCTTGCTACTGACCACAAATGTAAAGAGCATTCTTCTCACTGACCACCAAGGACAGTGGCAGTCTTCTCAGTGACCACTAATGAATGTGGCATTCTTCTCACTGACCACCAATGTAAGGAGCATTCTTCCCACTGACCATCAATGTATGGAGCATTCATCACACTGACCTCCAATGTAAGAAGCATTCTTCCCACTGACCACCAATGTATGGAGCATTCATCACACTGACCACCAATGTAAGGAGCATTCTTCCCACTGACCACCAATGTATGGAGCATTCATCACACTGACCTCCAATGTAAGGAGCATTCTTCCCACTGACCACCAATGAAAGGTATATTCTTCCCACTGACCACCAATGAAAGGGACATTCTTCCCACTGACCACCAATGTAAAGAGCATTCTTCCCACTGACCACCAATGTAAGAAGCATTCTTCCCACTGACCACAAATGTAAGGAGCATTCTTCCCACTGACCACCAGTGAAAGGAGAATTCTCCCCACTGACCACAAATGTAAAGAGCATTCTTCCCACTGACCACCAATTTAAGGAGCATTCTTCCCACTGACCACCAATGTAAGGAGCATTCTTCCCACCGATCACCAATGTAAGGAGCATTCTTCCCACTGACCACAAATGTAAGGAGCATTCTTCCCACTGTCCACCAATGTAAGAAGCATTCTTCCTACTGACCACCAATGTAAGGAACATTTTTTACATTGACCACCAAAGTAAGGAGCATTCTTCCCACTGACCACCATGTAGCATGTATTCTTCCCACTTAGTCCATTTTAGTAGATGATCCCTGAGACCTGCAAATTATTTCAAGGGTTCCACTGGGGTAAAATAAGGATGAGAAAGGCTGATGTAGGTAATTGTAAACACTGTAATGATGCTCAAATATGATCCCTATTAAAAATGGAATTCTGATGGAGTAAGCTACACATTTAATAAAATACTGTATTTTTAATGATAGTTTTAATGCTTTTGGGTTCATTTAATTACTTTTTCTCATGTTTGTTTTCTGTGTTTACTGTATAGATAAAAAAAAAATTATATTAGATATGTGTTTCTGATTGAAACACTAAGGCTCCATGCACACTGGACGCTATCTGGGCTTTTTCAGCGTCGGGAAGGAGATGCTGCTTACAAAACGCTCTTTTGCAGTGTTTTGTAAGCAGCGTTTACCGGCGTTTTTTGGCGTTTTTTTTTTTCTTCATTGGCTTCCATTGACTGCAAAAAACGACAGACGCTGATAAACCGGCGTTTAGTGGTGTCCGGCGCTTTTTGTGGTCAGGAGAACGACTTTTTAACTCCAATTCAGGGCGTTCAGACAGCCCAAAAACGCCACTGCTGATAAACGACATTTAACGTCCATGTGTGCATGGACACATAGGAAAAGTGGCGTTTTTGGGCTCTTAAAAAAAAACGCCCAAACGACCAAAAACGTCCGTTTATCAGATACAGTGTGCATGGAGCCTAAATGTGGGGAAAAGAAGAGAGGGGGAGAAGTCACTGAGAGAGGAGAAAAGGATCTCAAGCAATTGTCACAACGCACGTGTTTGGAAGTTGTGCCCCAGATCCAAGGTTAGTGTTCAACTGTGCTGCTTTACTCCCATAAGATCGATTGCTTGTATTTTACATCACTTTAAATGTGAATGGCAACATAAAATATTTTCAGCAGCTGGGCTAAGCAATGGATCTACAGTTTAATTTAAAGTGGACGTTCAGTCAAACACTAACTATAATTCAATCTAATTCCACCACCAGGGGAGGGCTGGCAGCCTTAGGCCTGGGGGCCAAGTCCAGTCAAGTGGCCCATTGAACCACCAAATCAGCTCACCATCCATGCCCACTTGGTTTTAGAACGGATATTGGTGTTATGAAGCAAGACAAATATGATTCAATGTGGTATCATAATTTAATGTTAATAGCAACAAAGGAGGTTTAACAAAAATAATGCAGCTCATCAGTGCCCACCAATGCAGCCTCACCAGTGCCTATCAGCTTAGCCTCATCAGTGCCCATCAATGCAGCCTCACCAGTGCCTCTCAAATGCTACCTGATCAGTGCCCATAAATGCAGGCTCGCCAGTGCCCATCAGCATAGCCTGATCAGTGCCAATCATTGCAGCCTGATCAGTGCCCATCAATGCAGCCCGATCATTGCCTATCAATGCAGCCTCGCCAGTGCCCATCGGCACAACCTGATCAATGCAGTCTGATCAGTGCCCATCAATGCAGCCTCACAAGTCCAATGCCTCCTGCAACGCAGAGAGAGGAGATCCGCTGGATTACACAGAGCGGGGATCTCCCGCTTACCTGGCACGGCCGCTGTCATATGAAGTCCTGCCTCCTGGACCGGCTCCTATGATAGACATCACCAGTGTGCTGTCTATTGTAGAAGCTGGTCCAGGAGGTAGGACTTATTAAGCGGGAGATCCCCGCTATGTGTAATCAGGCAGCCCAATGGGCCCAGCGGGATCCATGGTAGGGCCAGCCCTGGGTGTCCCCCTTTGCCTGCAGTTAGTTGATGGCTGCGCCCCTGGCCCGTTTCTTTCCTCCACAAGAAGAAAAAGTGTGAGCGGGCAGCGGCTGTTGGCCATTTTGAATGTAAGTTAGGGTGCCCGGGGGGCAATTGCCACTCTGCCCCCCGGCCCAGCCCTCCCCTGTCCACCACCATTCTAAGCCTACTATCTACCCTGTAAAAGGAAAGATCTGTATACTTACCTATTCTAAGGGTGCTGTAGTGGTCTGGTCCAGTGCCAGCTTCTATCTAAGGGAGGGACAGCCCCATAGTAAGCCTATGGGTGACGTCATCACGCAGGCTCTGCAGCCTTTGCCGGTTATATCTCTTTACTGAAACCGGTGCTGAGACCCAATCATGTGACCGTACTGGAGCGCCCTCAGCATAGGTAAGTATACAAATCTTTCCTTTACAGGGTAGATAGAAGAGACAATAAATCTACGGTGAAATAAATACTTTTGGGCTCCTAAACCTTTGGTGTGACGCACCAGTTTTTCTTAAACCTTTCTGTTTTTATTGGAGACATTTGAGACCCCTTCATGTTAGAGAACTTCTTAACCAAAAGACTAAACCAGTATATCTAAGCTCAAAAACAAGAATGTTATATGTTATAGCTTATAAGTCTTTGGATGTGGTAATTGCATTTGGTTTTTTTTTCAGGCTAAGTGCATTTTTCACAAGCATAAAATATACTTGTTCTTCTCCAAAATCTTGTATCTTTCTAACGTAATGTTTACTGAACTGAAATCAAAGGCTCCTGTCACACCAAGGCGTTGGAAAAAAAGCCTGTAAAATCCTGTAAAACGCCATGATTTTAGTGTGTGTTTTTGCCGCGCTTTTGAATCGCTAGCGGTATAAATAGTGCCCCTCTAATGGCGTTTTTAAGCGCTTTTCAAGCGTTTGTGTTTCAATCATGTGACCTTTCCACAGCCTCAGTACACATTTCATGCGCTTTTCAAGCGTTTTCCAAGCACTTAACCATTATTTTCAATGGACATGGGCGTTTTTGAAAAGCTTGTTTTATGCGCTCAAAACAACGCCTCAAAAACGCCCATGTCCATTGAAAATAATAGTTAAGCGCTTGAAAAACGCTTGAAAAGCGCTTGAAAAATGCCTGGGCGTTAGTGCTAATTATATATATTTACTAATAACGGTGGCGATCAATGACTTATAGTGGGACTACGATATTGTGGTGGACATTCTGACACTAACTGACACTTTTGACACTTTTTGGAGACCAGTGACACTAATACAGTGATTAGTGCTAAAAAATATGCATTGTCACTGTACTAATGACACTGGCTGAGAAGGGGTTAACATCGGGGGGCGTTCAAAGGGTTTTACTGTACTGTGGGAGTCGTTTTTACTAAGGGAAGTGAAGGAATTTTTTTCCTGCCTTGCAAGGACACAAACGCCATCCCTTCCCCCCTGACAGAATTGAGATCTGCCTTGTTTACATAGGCAGATCGCCATTCTGCCTCTCTGCCTAATGATTTGTGGGTGCCAGCGGTCATTGGGTACCCAACACCTGCCCAAGGGCTTCCACTGTGTGTAAGCGAGCCACCGGCGGCGCACATGCGTGCCCCCTACCATATCATAGCATATATACGTGATCTGGCGCACAGGTGCCGCCCTGTAGCAATAAATAGTGCCGCTACTGAAAAAAAGTTGAGAAACACTGGTCTACATAAGGAAAGCACTCTATGGTGACAACATTGAATCGATACAGAATGGTGAGTAAGCGTAGTCACACTAGGACAGGAAGTGTGTTACGGGCAGGATCACAAGATGAAAATAAGGAAAAATATTAACAAACACAACCACCAAGTCTAAAGACTGGTAGGCTGCAATATATTACATTTTTGTTTTTTGGGTTTAGCTACACTTTAACTTCACATTGAGAAACCAAACCCTCTAGGACTTCCTACATATTTTGAGCAATAAAACCAGTCAAGGATTCCAACCCCTCCCTACTCTGCCCAAACAATTTTAACTAGAGATAAAATTTGTGAAAAAATCATTGGAAGGTTTAAGCTCTGCATTAGAGTTGCCACCTCATCCCTTTAAAACCAAACACACATGAATTACACAGGTTCTCTGGCTGATTAACCACTTGCCGACCGTCAACCGCAGTAGCCGCCGGCTACCCGCGATGCCCCCCCCACACTGAAAGAACGGAGGTCTGTGTAAGTAAACACGGACCTCCGTTCTGATCAGAGGAGGAAGGGCTGTGATCACAGCCTTCCTCTACATGGAAGCTGTGATCACTTCCCTTCCCCTGCTAGGGCAGCCCACACACAGTTAGAACACGCCCAGGGAACACAGTTAACCCTTAGAGCGCCCCCTGCAGGTTAACCCCTTCACTGCCAATGGCATTTACACAGTAATCAGTGCATTTTTATAGCACTGATCGCTGTATAAATGCCAAAGGTCCCAAAAAAGTGTCAAAATAGTCCGACATGTCTGCCCCAATATCGCAATACCACTAAAAATCGCAGATCGCCGCCATTACTAGTAAAAAATTAAAAAAAATAAAAACCCCAGAAATTAATTCTCATCATCCATAAACGCGGCCACTTTTGCGCAAACCAATCAATAAACGCCGATTGTGATTTTTTTTATCACAAATATGAGGAAGAATATAAATCGGCCAAAACCGTTGAAAAAAAATGTTTTTTTGTATTTTTTTTTGGATTTGTATTTCAGCAAAAAGTAAGAAATTTGTTTTTTTTGCAAAATTTTTGCCCTTCTTTTGTTTATAGCGGCGTTCAGAAATGACGCAGCGGTGATCAAATACCACCAAAAGAAAGCTCTATTTGTGGGAAAAAAAGGACGCAAATTTCGTTTGGGTACAACGTCTCACGACCGCGCAATTGTCAGTTAAAGCGACGGAGCGCCGAATCGCAAAAAGTGCTCTGGTCCTAAAGTGTGAAATCCTTCCGGGGCTGAAGTGGTTAAAGCGGAGTTTCACCCAAAAGTGGAACTTCCACTATAAGAGGAGGTGACCCCCTGATATGCCATAATTGGCATATAATTTTTTGGGGGGGGGACCGTGGACCCAGGGTCCCAGGTCCACTTCTTCCCCTGGCGCCGAGGAGCCGGAAGGAAGTTCACCTTCCCTCCCTCCCACCTGGCGAGGTCCCAAAAGATGCGCCGAGCCATTCACAAGCCGCAACGCAACTCACGCATGTGCAGTGAGCGCCCGGCTTTGAAGCCAAAGCCGGGTGCCCACACCTGTGATGCCGCCGCCACAGAGGGGAAGGGGAGACGAGCGAACGCTCGGGCGGCTGCATCGCTGGGGCAAGGGACAGATGAGTGGCCGATTGTTAAAAGTCAGCAGTTTTGGTAGCTGCTGACTTTTAACTGGGTGGAACTCCACTTTAAACTCACTTGGTGCCTTATCTGCATTCAATTGGCCTCAGAACAACCTGTGTAATTCCTATGTGTTTGGGTTTAAAGGGATGAGGTGGCAACCCTATTGTGCATACATGTTGTAACATGTCCTATTCTGAGTCTGCATCTCTTCTCTACTTTCCCAGCAGGAAAATAAGCAGTTTGAGGCAGAGGTCTGGAATGTGAGGATTTGGCTGTACAAAATGTTCCCATCTAGATATTTCCTTTTGTGGCGGACAGAATGTTATATAAAACTCTTCTCTCGTTTGCTTTGGGCTGAGTCCAAAATTATGTAACAATGACGTCTCTTTCTATCAGCTGGGGATGGTTTCCGCCTCAGACAAAGGAAAGGAATGCCGCGTCCCTTAACCCTGCCTACAAAGTATGGTGGTGAGAAAGCAAGGTTGGAGGTTTCACATTCCTCCGAAAGGATTTATGACAACATTTACATATTTTGTTACAAAAATAGACCCTTTCAAAAGTAATATTTCGGACTAGATGTTTATGACACATAAAGGGTTGGCCTCATTGACAAAACTTTTAGAACTTCATGTTGGCTTTAAACTGTTGGATTTTTCTTTCTCTTTTCTTTCCTTCTTCACGCAGAATGTGAAAAGAATGTCACTTTTATAGGTGTTTGACTTTTTTTTCTATTACATCCTTTATTTATTGAATTTTAGCAGAGTAGATAGGGATAGGGATGCGGCCACGCCAAAATATCCATAGTCATAAAGGGGCATTCCCAATAGTTACAATATACAGGGTGGGCCATTTATATATATATATATTGAATTGCCAATGCAACCCTCTTCTCCCACTCTTCACACACTGATAGCAACACCGCAGGAGAAATGCTAGCACAGGCTTCCAGTATCCGTAGTTTCAGGTGCTGCACATCTCGTATCTTCACAGCATAGACAATTGCCTTCAGATGACCCCAAAGATAAAAGTCTAAGGGAGTCAGATCGGGAGACATTGGGGGCCATTCAACTGGCCCACGACGACCAATCCACTTTCCAGGAAACTGTTCATCTAGGAACGCTCGGACCTGACACCCATAATGTGGTGGTGCACCATCTTGCTGGAACTATGATGTCGGTGATAGGGAATTGCTGTCCATCAAGTCGGCTTTGGAGGAATGGCGGTACCTCCTGGAAGGAGCAGCTCACCCGGTATTTGTTTTTACTGACCATAAAAACCATAAAAAAAAATATGCTGTGAAGATACGAGATGTGCAGCACCTGAAACTACTGATACTGGAAGCCTGTGCTAGCATTTCTCCTGCGGTGTTTGCTTCAGTGTGTGAAGAGTGGGAGAAGAGTGTTGCATTGACAATCCAACACAATGGGTAGCACATTGAACACATTTTATAAGTGGTCAGAAACTTGTAAATAACTCATGAAAGAATAAAGTTACATTAAAACCAAGCACATCATTGTTTTTCTTGTGAAATTCCCAATAAGTTTGATGTGTCACATGACCCTCTTCCTATTGAAAAAACAAAAGTTGGATTCAAAATGGCCGACTTCAAAATGGCCGCCATGGTCACCACCCATCTTGAAAAGCTTCCCCCCTCACATATACTAATGTGCCACAAACAGGAAGTTAATATCACCAACCATTCCCATTTTATTAAGGTGTATCCATATAAATGGCCCACCCTGTAGAGTGAGGAAAAAATGAACAGTAAGGCCCCTTTCACACGGGCGGCTGTTCTGCCGTTGCTAAATGCAAGCCAGATACCAGACTCCAAATCACAACGATTACTTGCATTTGTAAATTCTGATTAGCCACAATTACGTGCAGCTACGTTTAGCTGCAGTGGAAACATTCTTGACATTTCTGAAGTGGTTCCTATTGATTTTCTATGCTTGTTGCCGTTGCTATCCGTCGATGACACAATGCTTTTACCTGCAGATAGCTGCAGATATGTGCAGATAGCTGCATTACATCGTTCCTGGACGCATTCAAATCCATTTTTTCTAATCGTTCGAAATTGTCTGTAATGAAACCATTGCCAAATGCAGACAGTGAAAGGGCCATAGGAAAGCATTGTCACAGTATAGCTGTGGTAGATAACTTCATCTATCCGCAGCTAAAAGCTGGATTCTATCCGTCCGTGTGAAATGGGCCTTAAAGTGGAGTTCCACCCAAAAGTGGAACTTCTGCTGGTTGGATTCCTCCCCCCCTCAGGTGTCACATTTGGCACCTTTCGGGGGGGGGGGGGGAGAGGACACCTGTCTTTAGACAGGTGTCCGTTTCCACACATCCGGGAGCTTTGGCCGGCAGCCACGGCCGCTGACGTCAGCAGTCCGGCTCCCTCCTCCCTGCTCACTCTGCTACTGGCTGCCTGGCCAATAGCAGAGCGTGGCAGAGCCTCGCGCATGTGCAGTAAGGTGCCCGGTGTGAAGCTGTAATGCTACACGTCCGGGTTCCCTTACCCGCAATGGAGGCGGCTGCACCTGTCCCCCGATCAGAAGATCGGCGGCAGGTGCCGAAATCGCTGGATTCCAGGACAGGTAAGTGTCCTATTATTAATTTTAAAACATTATTAATTTTTTTTCCCTGGCAGACCTCCACTTTAAGGATACATGGAGCATGCCCACATCAAGGACTATGTAAAAAACATTAATTGAGCTACGACAAGGCTATCTCTCTGTCTGAACTGTGCTTATATACTGTATTGTGTGGTTTTATATCTGTATGGTTTATAACCTTAAAGTGGTTGTCAACCCTTGACAACCATTTTGACCTACAGGTAAGCCTATAATAAGGCTTACCTGTAGGTTCCCTGCATATCTCCTAAACCTGCATGGTTTAGGAGATATACAGTGTACTCGCATGTTCCCACGTGATAGGAAACAGTCTCCGTGCCGTTTCTTCACTAAGATCGTGCTGCAATTGGTGGCTCCCATGCGCATGAGCGCAAGTGACGTCACGCGACTCTGGCCAGTCACAGAGCTGGAGTCCGCGGCCCCGGAAGGAAGAGGGGCAGAAGATGGATGCTGCCTGGAGTGGGGACATTGCGGGCTTCCAATGCAGGTAAATGCCACATAATGGGCTAATATGGGGTGTACTCACTTTTGTTGCCAGCGGTTTAGACATTAATGGCTGTGTGTTGAGTTATTTTAAGGGGACAGCAAATTTACACTGTTATACAAGCTGTACCCTCACTACTTTACATTGTAGCAAAGTGTCATTTCTTCAGTGTTGTCACATGAAAAGATAGAATAAAATATTTACAAAAATGTAAGGGTGAGATAGTGTATATGTTAAATATTTACATTAAATTATATAAAATGATATGATAATATATATATTTAAAATGATGATTATTATTATTATCAGTATTAGGGGTCATCTGAGCAAGGAAAACTAAATGAGAATTGTCTCTTTAGATGTGGGATTGTGATTTAATTTGGTACTCAATTAACTGATCTATATAAAATCTAATCATTGTGAAATAGATAAGATATCATATGAGGACAAGGTCTACATGTCCTGTAGGAATTCGGAAGTGGCAATGAACAGTTGGTATGACTAGACAGTACAGAATGTGATGGGAATCAGGTCTTTGCCCTTTACCCCAGTCATTCCAGTGGTGTGTATGCGTCACAGCTGACTTGCCAAATGCATTGCAATTCATTGTCATATTCTGCTGAAGAACAATGTAGATCAATCCTGCTAGAATATGTCAGGACTTGTAACTTCTTTATGTAATACAGTCAGTTCTGTTTATTAGCAGCTTTCACCTTTGTACAACTAAATGGTACTCATTGGAGTTTTAGCTCAATGCAATCAACTACATCCCATTGTATATGTTTTACTTTCAGTAATAATGTCAATACTTATCTAAGTCTGGGCTGTCCAACTGGTGGCTTGAGAGGTCCCTACCTACTAGAGCCTCTGCAGAGTGGTAGCGGGGTGCAGAGTGCTGGAATACTCTCTATGTTCAGTACCTGGCACTCAAAGATACCAGGACTCTCAATTGTACTGAGTGATCTCCTGTTCAAAAAGGACTGTATAGTTTCAGTCTGATGTCATTGGGGAAGTTGGAAGCAGTGCAACACCAATGAAGGGGGATATTTACTGCTGCCGCTGATACCAGTGAAAGGTGGGGGTAATTACTGAGTCTGGAACCAATGAATAGGGGTTATTATTGCTGACACCACTGAAGGGGGGTTTATTTTTGCTGCTTCTGTTATGAGCTGAACATCACTTTCTGGTAACTCTACGGCTGCATTTACACCTGAGCGTAGCGTTTTTGGACGTTTTTCAAGCTTTTGTCGCACGATATTGCGTGTTTGTCAACGCCCATGTCGCGCTAATACCCGCGACTGACGCTTTTCCATTGATATCTGTGCCAATACAAATGTTCCAGAAACGCCGGAATATGCCCAATTCCTGCAAAAAAAATACCTCCGGGACTAGTTTGAGCGTAGGGCGTTTGGCTTCAGGTGTTTTTGAGTGGAGATGTGAACCATCTCCATAGAGATTAATTGATTTTTTTCCCTCCAGTGTTTTGTAGCTTCAGGCATATTCAAGCTACAAAAGGCTCAGGAGGGAATGGGTCCTACATGGCGGTATCTATGGCACTACATTGCTTCCCTATAGGGGCAGTATGCAGATGGGGGGGTCATCCCCTTACCACCCCCAAGTACTGTTAAGGACCTCCAGTGGTTAAGTGGGCTGACATTTCACCCCAGGGTTGTGTTATTGGCTTGTTGTGGGGTGTAACTGAATTGGTGGCGTAGGGTGTTGTCGGGGGTTTGTTTCTGTATTGTACTGTAGTTTGTATCTGTATTTATTTATTATTATTATGAGAAAAATATTATTATTATTGAAAAAAAATATATATATATATGTATATATATATATATATATTGTAATCTTTATATCTGAATGGCTGATCAAATGAGCCATGTTTAATATTATTAATATTAAATTAAGCTCATGTAATCTGGCAAACAGATACAAGTATAGATTAAATACATTTTGTTTTCAATAATAGCAATAACATTTTTTACATAATAATATCGTTTTTTCTCTCTCAACCCAATTGACGTATTGTTAACACAGGGACGGAAGTCCTAGTAATATGTCTTTTTTATGTATCATGTTTAACTTTAACCAACTTGATATCTTTATGTTACAAAATCCATTCTGTACATTCTGTTCAATAACTAAAACATTGTACATCCTTCTTTGGATTTTGTATATTGTACTTTTTGTTCAATAAACTTTATATTATGAAAAAAAAAACTCCTGAGAAAGGCTGAAAATTTATATATATATATATATATATATATATATATATATATACATATACAGGTGCTGGTCTTATAATTAGAATATCATCAAAAAGTTGATTTATTTCACTAATTCCATTCAAAAAGTGGAACTTGTATATTATATTCATTCATTACACACAGACTGATATATTTCAAATGTTTATTTCTTTTAATTGTGATGATTATAACTGACAACTAAGGAAAATCCCAGATTCAGTATCTCAGAAAATTAGAATATTACTTAAGACCAATACAAAGAAAGGATTTTTAGAAATCTTGGCCAACTGAAAAGTATGAACATGAAAAGTATGAGCATGTACAGCACTCAATACTTAGTTGGGGCTCCTTTTGTCTGAATTACTGCAGCAATGCGGCGTGGCATGGAGTCGATCAGTCTGTGGCACTGCTCAGGTATTATGAGAGCCCAGGTTGCTCTGATAGTGGCCTTCAGGTCTTCTGCATTGTTGGGTCTGGCATATCGCATCTTCCTCTTCACAATACCCCATAGATTTTCTATGGGGTTAAGGTCAGGCGAGTTTGCTGGCCAATTAAGAACAGGGATACATTGGTCCTTAAACCAGGTACTGGTAGCTTTGGCACTGTGTGCAGGTGCCAAGTCCTGTTGGAAAATGAAATCTGCATCTCCATAAAGTTGGTCAGCAGCAGGAAGCATGAAGTGCTCTAAAACTTCCTGGTAGACGGCTGCGTTGACCTTAAACCTCAGAAAACATAGTGGACCAACACCAGCAGATGACATGGCACGCTAAACCATCACTGACTGTGGAAACTTTACACTGGACCTCAAGCAACGTGGATTGTGTGCCTCTCCTCCAGACTCTGGGACCCTGATTTCCAAAGGAAATGCAAAATTTACTTTCATCAGAGAACATAACTTTGGACCACTCAACAGCAGTCCAGTCCTTTTTGTCTTTAGTCCAGACGAGACACTTCTGACACTGTCTGACATTCAAGAGTGGCTTGACACAAGGAATGCGACAGCTGAAACCCATGTCTTGCATACATCTGTGCGTAGTGGTTCTTGAAGCACTGACTCCAGCTGCAGTCCATTCTTAGTGAATCTCCCCCACATTTTTGAATGGGTTTTGCTTCACAATCCTCTCCAGGGTGCGGTTATCCCTATTGCTTGTACACTTTTTTTTCTACCACATCTTTTCCTTCCCTTCTCCTCTCTATTAATGTGCTTGGACACAGAGCTCTGTGAACAGCCAGCCTCTTTTGCAATAACCTTTTGTGTCTTGCCCTCCTCATACAAGGTGTCAATGGTCAGCTTTTGGACAACTGTCAAGTCAGCAGTCTTCCCCATGATTGTGTAGCCTACAGAACTAGACTGAGAGACCATTTAAAGGCCTTTGCAGGTGTTTTGAGTTAATTAGCTGAGACTCGGCTGATCACAGATCGTTGTAAGGGGCCGGTCCCGGCCCCTTACCACGTGATCAGCTGTCAGCCTATGACAGCTGATCACGTGATTAAAACAAGAGATCAGTATTCGGCTTTTTTTTTTTCCTCGCGCTGATAGCATGAGGGGAAAAAAAAGCCAATCACCGGCAAAAGACACAGGGATATCAGTCCCGCACATGGAGAGGCACTGCTGCTATGCAGTGTCCTCCAGTGCCATCTACCAGTGCCCACCAGTGTCCCCTACAGATGAACATCAGTGCCACCTACCAGTGCCACTTATCAGTGCGGACCAGTGCCACCTATCAATGCCCACCAGTGCCACCTATCATTGCCCATCAGTGCTGCCAACCAGTGTCCATCAGTGCCTTATCATCAGTGCCACCTGTCAGTGCTGCTGATCAGTGTTGCCTACCAGTGCCCATCAGTGCCACCCATCAGGGCCACCTATCAGTGCCACTTATCAGTGCCACCCATCAGTGCCCTTCAGTGCCACCCATCAGTGCCACCCATCAGTGCCCACCAGTGCCACCTCATCGCCCACCAGTGCTGCCTATCAGTGCCCATCAGTGCCGCCTTATCAGTGCAGCATATCAGTGCCATCAGTGCAGCCTGTAAGTGGCCATCAGTACAGCCTATCAGTGGCCATCAATGCAGCCTATCAGTGCCCATCAGTTCAGCCTCATCAGTGTTCATCAATGAAGGAGAAAAAATACCTACTTTTAAAATTTTATAACACACTATGAAACATTTTTTTTTCATTTTTTGTTGTTTTAGCAAAAAATAAAAAGCCCAGCAGTGATTAAATACCACCAAAGGAAAGCTCTATTTGTGTGAAAAAAAATTATAAAAATTTCATATGGGTACAACATTGCATGACCGTGCAATTGTCATTCAAATTGCAACAGTGCTGAAAGCTGAAAATAGGTCTTGGCAGGAGGGGGTTTAAGTGCCCAGTAAGTGGTTAAATATGTTCAGTCCGTTACTCTGCCTCTCAACCCCAATAGCAGTCTCAGTCCCACACCTGGCAATACTAGGTTAAAGTATTAGCGTGTTAATTCCCCTTTAAATATGACACAATAAAGAGAGCACACAGTGTTGAAAAATCAATGGTATTTACTTAAAATATTTTTTGGATAAAGAGGAACTCTAGATTGACAAGTTATAGCAATCACTTATAAATAAATGACAACACAATACCAATGTATCATACACTATCTGAGCTGTAGTCTAAAGATTCTGTGCACGAGAGTGGGTACAGGAGAGCAGGGGAGTGACTACTGTACGTCAAACCACTCTCTACTATTCACTCCCCTGACAGCCACAAAATGAATAACATGTGAACATACACACTCAGATATAGACCAAATATCTGGAGATCAACCAATATAATTGTTATTCTAAACAGGTACAACTCAGTTTACTGTAAGTAAACTAGTACAACTCATATATATTACAGATACACACATATTCAACCTGCTCTGAAACGAAGGGTTCCTAGGTGAATTCCGTATGCTCCAAACTGGGCAAGTATTGAAACCTACTAACTAGGAAGAAAGCAGATGCAACTGTAGTGAATCAGTGTTCCTGAATCAGAGTTCAACAAACCTTCAGCCGGTCCTTTAATTGAGATGATAGGCACTCAGCAAGTGACTGTAGTAGCTGCAAGCAGACTTTTCCAAGCAGTGCACTATCATGATGTAAAACACTCTTACTGCAATGAAAGAAAGAACTTCACAGTGGCCACTGACTTTGCATGCAAACTACAGCTGACAGGAATCCAGTAAAAGAGTAAAACAATAAGTATGAGAAATCGGTCTTTATGTGCACAGTACTATATTGATGGGCCTAGCCCGCTCACCCAACCGGAACAGTGACTGTGAGGGATGGATCCACTGTTCAAATGCCAGTAACGATGAGGATGGAGATGATGAGGACGACACCCCAGCTCTCTGGCACCTTGGATCAACTTCCCCCATCTCTCTCCACAGGAAGCAGGAACAGGCTCCACTTGGTGCAGGGCAGGCTCCCTAGGCTACTCACTGAAGCACTACAAGGCCACTGAACCCCTCAGTCTGTGTGAGTAGGCCGCAATCTAGGCCCCTCCACCACACAGGGTCCTGCCTGATCGATCACTGCAGTCCCGAGAGGCTGTGTTAGGCCTCAGCCTCTGCTTAAATAGCTTCTCCCATGAGGCACCCTGCTCCCAGCAATCCTTCTGATCCTGCTGCTTGTAAAAGCCTCCTTCATTGGCTGCTGTAACTGTTCCTTCCATTGGCTGTTTCTTCCTATGGCCAAAGAAGCACACCAGAAAAGCAGTGTAACGTGATCCTTCTGTGTGTCTGTGTAGCTCTACACAGATTATATTAAGTTCAGTCAGTGAAACAAGGAGGAGGGAGAGAAATTCCATCGCAGGGGCTGACAGGTGCATTTCTCCCTTCTAGGAGAGCTTGTGTATTTGTGATGGCCACTTAGCAAAAGCCGCAGAAATAGCGGGACAACCGCTACATATATATATATATATATATACAGTCCTGCTCACCATTATTGGCACCCATGAAGTTTATGTACATATTGTGGAATATCTACTGAAGGAAATGTATCAAATTAACCAACATATTACTACAGATAGCTTGTGTTTGACAAAAAACTGTAAATGATAAATAACATTTAAAAAGATAAACATTATGAAGAAAACAGAGAAAACCATAATGCTTGCCTTGTCAGTGGTATTGGCACCCTTTGCTGCAAATCAGTATGGAAACCCAATTTGGCTCACCTGTTGCAGATCTCAAATGAGGATCACCTGTGATGAATTGCCTCCACCCATGTGACCCAAATTAGCCAATAAATGAACATTTTGGTTTTATAAAAAGCCACCTGTTATTCCCTCTTCATGTGTGACAATGGTAAAGACAAAGGAGCTGTCTGACGACACCAGAAATGCTATTATTTGCAAGCACAAGACCTCCAAAGGGTATAAGGCCATCTCCAAAGACCTTGGCATCCCTATTTCAACGGTGCGTAATGT
>BLSH010406764.1:411792-425408 GCA_018402905.1 Glandirana rugosa
GGACTATTGGCACCTTTACTGGGGAGAAGGAGGTTGAGTTGGAGGACACGGTGTAGGAGAAGGTAGTACTGGGTTTCACAAAAAAGTTCCTCTGTATCTTCACCCTAACATTGCGACTCTTGTCGCAGTAGCCGTGACCGGTACAACCACCTCATGACTTTTGTGGTGTTATGCCATGTGTCCAGAGCGTACCTCCGGGTGAGCAACCACCACTTCACAACGACAAGGCGTCTCGCCGACCGGGCACGCACGACGTCGACTTTGAGGTGATAACGGACGACGACGAGTGTGTCAGAGAGGTCGTACACGTTCCACCTCAAGGTGGAACACCCGTGCAGCGTATACTCCGCCACTCGCCCTTCCGGCTTCAAGGCGACGTCGCGTCTGTCCGCTCGTCGTCGTCCCACCGCCTCATATGCGACGTGCCCACAAGGTGGAACTCCACCTTGCACATGCTGGAGAGACTGTGTGAGCAGCAGCAGGCAATAGTGGAGTTTCAGCTGCAGCACGCACGGGCCAGCCGCTCTGCGGAACAGCAACACTTCACCACCAACGAGTGGGCCTCCATGCGAGACCTGTGTACCGTATTGTGGTGTTTTCAGTACTCCACCAACATGGCCAGTGCCGATGACGCTGTTCTCAGCGTTACAATCCCACTTCTATGTCTCCTTGAAAAAACACTTTGGGTCATGATGGAAGAGGATGTGGCACAGGAGGTTGAGTTGGAGGAAGAGGGGTCATTTCCACGGTTATCAGGCCAGTCATTCGCAAGTGGCTCGGAGGGTGGGTTCCTGCACCAGCATAGGCCAGGTCAAAAATATTCAAGCCAGGGCACAGTTCTAGAGGACGAGGAGGACGAGGAAGATGAGGAGGAGGAATAGCAGCAGGGTGGCACCCAACGCAGCTCGTGGGCATCACTGGAGCATGGCTGGGGGGATACAGAGGACACAGATGATATACCTCCCACAGAGGACAGCTTGTCTTTGCCTCTGGGCAGCCTGGCACACATGGCCGACTACATGCTGCAGTGCCTGCGCAACGACAGCCGAGTTGCCCACATTGTAACTTCTTCTGATTACTGGGTGGCCACCCTGCTGGATCCCCGTTACAAGGACAACGTGCCATCCTTAATTCCCTCACTGGAGCGTGAGAGGAAGATGCGCGACTACAAGCGCACACTGGTAGAGGCGCTGGTGAGGGCATTCCCAAATGACACCGGGGGCTCAGCGGAAGCACAAGGCGAAGGCAGAGGAGGAGGAAGAGGCCACCAATGCAGCTGTGCCACCGCCAGCACCTCAGAAGGCAGGGTTAGCATGGCCGAAATGGTGCAAGAGTATGTGTGCACACACCTACACGTACTGACTGATGGGTCTGCCCCATTCTGGGTCTCCAAATTGGCCACATGGCCTGAGCTTGCCGTTTATGCCTTGGAGGTGCTGGCCTGTCCTGCAGCCAGTGTATTGTCTGAACGTGTGTTTAGCACGGCAGGGGGCTTTATCACAGACAAGCGCAGCCGTTTGTCCACAGCCAACGTGGACAAGCTAACCTTTATTAAAATGAACCAGGCATGGATCCCACAAGACCTGTCTGTACCTTGTGCAGAATAAACATTTAGACCGGACTCACACAGCCATTCGTATACTTGTTTTATTTAATAGGCCTCAATATTTTGGGGGCTACCCCAATTATAAACAAAAAAAAAAAATACAGTGTTGGCTACCTCCTCCTCGACCACTGCCATGGTCATGGCCTAGTCAACCTCTAGGCTCCTACTCCACATCCACCCCCCCTTCCCATTTTTTTAATTTGATTTTAATTTATTTTCCCTATCCCCATTTTTTTGTAGGGCACTTGCCCTGCTCTTACCCCCATTTTACTTCCTTTTGCAGCCCTCTAGCACTTGCCAGGAATTTGTTACAGCCGTTTTTGTGCCTAAAAGTTCGGGTCCCCATTGACTTCAAAGGGGTACGGGGTCCGGGATAAAGTTCGGGCAACGTTCGGTGCCGAACCCGGACTTTTTTCCAAAGTTCATTCGGACCCTCCGAACCCGAACGTCCAGGTGTTCGCTCAACTCTAGTCGTAAGCCTTCTGTAATCCCTTTCACAGCAGAAGCCTTCAAGTGGGAAGATCAACACTGTCCTCATTAGCTCTGCCCGGCCTCCTCCCCAGGACATGTACAGATGAACTGGGACTGCTAAGTGTAATTTCTCTGCTCATGGTCTATATCTATATCAGTCTTAAGCATTGGATACCATGTAGTTAGTACACTTTGGCATTGCCTATTTGGACTGAAACATTTCTACACCAATACTAGTCTCCTTCATCAAAGGTTCCTTTATTATGTAAATGCAGCGCCATGTTTGGGACTATATACTATGGGGTTGATTTAGTAAAACTGGAGAGTGCAAAAATTGGTGCATTTCTGAATAGAAACCAATCAGCTTCCAGGTTTTTTATTTCAAAGCTTTATTGTACAAGCTGAAGTTAGAAGCTGATTGCCTGCCATGCACAGCTGCACCAGATGTTGCACTCTCCAGTTTTTGTAAACCAACCCCTATGCTGGTACGAGGGAGGCTTGAATGGAACCGCTATACAAGCTGAGATCATGTTTTTTATAAAGATATTTTTATTGATTATAAAAGACAAACAGACATAGAAACAAACAACAGCCCATCAATTTTAACAAGCAGGTGCAAAACGTTGATGGCTTATACATTAGTAATGAAGTTTCCCAGTTATAAAATTATCGGCATATGGCTCAAATACACATTTCCAGTTGGCTAGGCTGGGGTCTGTCTAGAGTATAGCAGAACCTAATAATAATTAACTTAGGATTTAAAAGTTAGGTCTGGCTTAAGGTACAGTAACCAGTGATAATCATCACAGCAAAGGGGGACATAATGTAAGGGGACTGGCCATCTTCCCCAGACCTTATGGAATCCCCTACTATTCTTCCTGGCATCAAATGTGATTTTATATAAGGGTAGTGCATCATTTATTAGTTTCAACCACATCATTTTACTTAGCGTCTGCGAGTCCTTCCACGTCAACAGGAGAGACTTCTTTGCGTAGAAAAAAAGGATACACAGAGGTCTCTTTGCCGAGGCCGACAGGGGTAGGTCCCCGAAAATCCCTAGGAGACAATTCTTGGGGTTAATAATGTTGGGGAGGCCCAGAGCTGACGAAACGAAGGAGCCAATCTCCTTCCAGAAATGCTGTACTATAGGACATGTTAGGAAAAGAATCTGTGGCTGAAATGGACTTGCGCACTTGTGCGCGTATGCGCATGCACCTGTGCGTGCCCCCGTGCGCGCACACGTGCCGGAAATGGCGCCAAACGGCTCTATTTGGGCTGACAACACCCAGCAGCCAGTGCTATCCGTTCTACAGCGTGTGCGAGTCCCAGAGTAACCTGTATCCTAATTTCCTGTTCCTGCGACCCGGCCTGTCTCTGACGTTGATTGATCTCTGCCTGCACTGACCCCCAGCTTGCCCATGACTATTCTTCTGCCTAATCCTTGTGTACTTCGCTGCCTGCCTTTTGACGACCCCTCTGCCTACTCCTTCTGTACCGCTTAGCCAGCCAGTTGCCGACCCCAGCCTGCACCACTACTCTACTACTGCATGAGCCTCAACTGGACCCTTCACACCCCCATCAGTGATCCAGTCCAACCCTCATGCCCTCCTGTGCTTTCGAACTTCCTGTCTACTCTACCAGGGGTTCCCGAACCAGGGCCATAAGAGTGGTTGCTCCCTGCACAAGACAGACTCCACCACCAGGTGCCTGACAGCAACGGACAGCCATGTCTAAGTCTGCGCAGGGAGCACCCTCTGCTATGAATGAACTTTGTGTCCACCTGCCTGGCCTTACACAGGCGATCAAGAATCTGCAAGAGGGCTATACACAGCTGGAAGAACGGGTTCAGAAACTTTCCATACTTCTGGGAGTGGCCAAGGCCGCAGGTCGCACCATTGTGGCCTTACCATCTGAACGCAAGGTCCCCCTGCCGGATAAGTTTTCTGGGGACCGCCGGAAGTTCCGAGCCTTCCTCAACGCTTGTGAACTGTATTTTGGCCTTATGCCCCGTACCTTCTCGCTGCAAGCTACCAAGGTGGGACTTGTTATATCCCTACTACAGGAAGAGCCCCAGGCCTGGGCACACCAGTTGTGGGAGCAGCGTGCCCCAGAGGTCTCCACTCTGGCCCTGTTTTACCAAGCTATGGCTCGCCTCTATGAAGACCCCCACCAGGCTGCATTACATACCCTCCAGCAGGGCCGCCGCTCCGCTGAGGACTACGTGGCGGAATTCAGGCAGTGGAGCGCAGATACGGCATGGAACGATGCCACACTCTGCTACCAATTCCGTTTAGGCCTATCTGAATCGGCCCGTGTTGGGGTACCCTCAACTCTGGATGCACTCATCAATCTGGCCATCCAAATTGACCGGCGCCTTAGGGAGCATCGAGCCGAAAGAGCCCCAGGATCCCTGCGTCCCACCTGGATGCTACCTTGGGTTCCTAGTTACCCCAGACTGACTCCCTTCGCCTCTGCAACCTCCTCCTTCTCTCCTCCGGATACCTCGGAGCCCATGCAGCTAGGGCTTCTGCGCCCCTCGCTCACCCCTGAAGAGAGACAACGGGGGTTCTCACTGAACCTGTGTCTTTACTGCGGAGAACCCAGACACATGGTGAGATTCTGTCCCGCCAAGCGTGTTAGTATTCACCAGTCACTACCAGTGATTTACCGGTTTTACCAAGCCCAGTATCTCACCTCATGATCTATCTCTCTCTGCAGCTCCCCAAAGGGATTTTTCAAGTTCAAGCCATAATTGACTCCGGAGCATGTAGCTGCTTTGTGGATTAAACTTTTGCAGCCCTTCATCAAACCCTCTTCTGCTGAAGAACCATAAACTCGTCATCCGTTTGGCAGACGGATACCCCGTTAAGTCTGGCACGGTCACCCATGCAACCGCTCCTCTACCTGCCACCACGGCTGACGGCCATCAGGAGCTTCTTCTTCTTGACGTGATAGCGTCCCCTCTGTTCCCCATCATCTTGGACCTGCCCTGGCTCCGGGCTCATAGCCCTTGTATAGATTGGACCCTCGGGACTGTTAAGTTCCAATCTCAGTTCTGCCGGCAGCACTGCCTAAAACAGGTTGAAGAAATCACGCCCCTCCTGGGCTGTGTGGACTTGGACTCTGATCCCGAAACCCATCAGTCGGTCCCTGCAGCTTATCACAGTTATTTGGATGTGTTTAGCAAGAAAAAGGCTGAGAAACTTCCCCCTCACCGTCCATATGACTGCCCTATAGAGCCCTTGCCAGGAGCAGAAGTGCCCTTTGGGAGGATTTACCCTCTGTCGGAACCTGAGTTGGCGGCCCTCAAGGCCTATCTGGATGAAAATCTAGAAAGGGGGTTCATCCGACCTTCCACGTCCCCTGCAGGGGCTGGCATATTCTTTGTGGAAAAAAAAGATCACTCCTTGCGCCCCTGCATCGACTACCGGGAGCTCAACTGGATTACTGTCAAAAAATGTTACCCCTTACCCCTGGTACCAGAGCTGTTTCAAAGGCTGGGGTCCATTTTTACTAAACTTGACTTGCGTGGGGCGTACAACCTAGTCTGCATCCGGGAAGGCGATGAATGGAAGACCGCCTTCCGTACTCGCTTTGGGCACTACAAGTACCTGGTGATGCCCTTTGGCCTGTGTAACGCCCCCACAACCTTCCAACACTTTGTGAACGATGTGTTCCGGGACTACCTAGACCTGTTTGTGATCATCTACCTAGATGATATTTTGATTTTTTCCTCTTCCCTGGAGGAACACCGTGAGCATGTAGCCAAGGTCCTGAGCCGCCTCCGGCAGCATGGGCTATATGCCAAAGCCGAAAAATGTGCCTTTGACCAATTAAGCGTTCAGTTCCTTGGTCTAGTCATCTCTGTGACCGGTATCACGATGGACCCGCAGAAGGTCTCAACTATCCTAGACTGGCCTGCCCCCACAGACAGGAAAGGGGTTCAACGTTTCGTGGGCTTCACAAACTTTTATAGGAAGTTTATAAAGGTGTTCTCTGCCATCATCACCCCATTCACACAACTCACGAAACAGAACATCCATTTCCAGTGGTCCTCGGAGGCTGAAGCAGCCTTTCAGACCCTTAAGGGATTATTCACCACAGCGCCCATCTTGAAGCACCCTGATCCAGCTTTGCCTTATGTTCTAGAGGTGGACAACTCGGAAATCCACTGTCGGGGCAGTTCTCTCCCAGAGACAAGGATCCAAGGCCTTGCTCCATCCCGTTGCGTTTTTCTTCCGTAAATTATCTGCACCGGAGAAAAACTATGACGTGGGGGATAGAGAACTCCTGGCAATCAAATCAGCACTTGAAGAATGGCAGTACCTACTCGAAGGGGCACTCACCACATCCTGATATACACAGATCACAACAATCTGGAGTATTTAAGAACTGCCAAGAGACTAAAACCCCACCAGGCCCGCTGGGCTCTTTTTTTCTCGAGATTCCTGTTCCACTTGATTTACAGGCCGGGGCCAAAAAAGTCAAGCCGTATCCCCTCTCCCGATTGTTCTGTGATCCCAGCAACTGTTCCCCTCCAGACACGATTCTTCCTTCTAGGAACTTCCTACTCACTTAAGAGGATCTGCTGTCGCAGATCAGACGATCCCTTGACGGCTCAACCGGCCCCTCGGATCCCAGGCTGCTGGTCAAAGACGGTCTATGGTGGTGCGGTCACCGGATCTTTGTCCCTGTAGAGCAACGTCCCGCTGTCCTAGGATTGTGCCATGACCATAAATTGGCGGGGCATTTTGGAGCTCGCAAAACACTTGAACTGCTCTCACACTCCTTCTGGTGGCCTCTACCCGAAGAAGACTGCAGGAAGTACACCAACACGTGCGCTATATGCGCCCAAAACAAAACTGACAAGGCCAAAGCTTGGGGTCTCTTGAATCCACTCCCGGTGCCTGAACGCCCTTGGACCCGTATAGCGATGGACTTTATTGTGGAATTACCTCCATCTAAGGGATACACCACCATCTTTGTGGTCGTAGTCTGCATGACCAAAATGGCCCATTTCTTGCCTATGAAAGGCACATCTACCGCCGCAGAAATGGCAGAAATCTTTTCGGGAAATTATCCGACTTCATGGAGTGCCGCTCAATGTTGTGTCAGACCGCGGGGTCCAGTTCATCTCCAGGTTCTGGAAGGCCCTGTCTTCCGCATTGGAGATTGAACTGTCCTTCTCCTCAGCCTACCACCCCCAGGCCAATGGCCAAACTGAGAGAATGAACCAGACCATTGAGCAATATCTTTGTTGCTTCTCCTCGTTCTCTCAGGACAATTGGGCCTCACTACGGCCGCTGGCCGAGTTCGCCTTCAACAACACTGTCCACTCAGCCACCAAACAATCTCCGTTCTGGGTGAACTACGGCTTCCACCTGACTTTCCTACCTGGCTCAGCCCCTGAGAGTCCAGTACCAGCGGTTCAGGAAACCTTAGAATTCTTTGAAAGGAACAACCAACTCCTACAGGATACGCTTGCCAAGACCATGGAACTCAGTAAGGAAGCCTTTGACAAGAAAAGGCGGGGTGAGCTGGAACTCCAACCGGGTAATATGGTCTGGTTGGCCACCAGGAATTTAAAACTTGCCCATTGAGGAATTTGGGCCCTAGATTTATTAGTCCCTTCCCGGAGAAGAAACTGGCCCTACCTTCAGTATTACGTATTCACCCAGTCTTCCACATATCCCTGCTGAAGACAGTCCCTCCAGACCCATTTCCAGGACAGAAGAAGGGCCCACCAGATCCAGTTCTAGTAAATGGGAGGAGTTCGAGGTTGAGGCCATCCTGGACTGCCGGAAAAGGGGTAGCGTAACCCAATACTTGGTGAAAACTCCTGGGAACCAGAGTCAAACATCCATGCCACAGAGTTAATCCAAGCCTTCAAGAGAAACCGCCTGGAGGGGGGGGCAATGTTAGGAAAAGAATCTGTGGCTGAAATGGACTTGCGCACTTGTGCGCGTTCGCGCGCGCCTGTGCGTGCGCGCGCACGCGCTGGAAATGGCACCAAACGGCTCCTTTTAGGCTGACAACACCCAGCGGCCAGTGCTGTCCATTCTACAGCGTGTGTGAGTTCCAGAGTAACCTGTATCCTGATTTCCTGTTCCTGCGACCCGGCCTGTCTCTGACGTTGATTGATCTCTGCCTGCACCGACCCCCAGCTCGCCCACGACTATTCTTCTGCCTGATCCTTGTGTACTTCGCTGCCTGCCTGCTGACGAGCCGGCCTGCACCTGACGACCGCTTACTTCTTCTGTCCAAAAAAAGAAAAAATCAGACAAAAGCAACTCCAGTGGCTTCGCCATTCAGTGGGATGGGGTTAGTGTTATGGACAAAGAGCTCCATAGAAACATAGCCAGAGCCCATGGAAGAGAACTACAGTGCATTGGAGCCACAGGATGGCCATGGATATATCTGTCCTTCCTTGTAGCAGGCTCAGGAGGGAGCCTTGCCTGGTGTAGTCAGCCGCGGTTATGGTCCAGTCGACCATAGCTTGATTATAGGATCAGGTATAGGAGTGTTCACGTCGTCCCGCACACATACCAGAGGCTGTGTGAGGCCAATACAAGCTACATTGTGGAGACCACTTCTCAGGAGAGTCGTGACACATGTGAGAACATGTTCGAGTCAACCTACCACAGTCAAGGATTGTAATTCCAGGCATTCAGTCATGTGTCTGCCTACAGTCCCCTCCAAGGATTCTAAACAGGAGAACTCAATAAGGATCTCAGTAAGGGTCCATCAATAGGCACAGCCCGGGAGCCAACAGGATACCTGACTATACAGGGAAAGTAGCAGAATGGTCGTAATCATTGTCCCGTGTGCCCCCGCCTACGTTGTGGGCCAAAGTGATCATCCAGCCAGGACATGGCCTCCTTAGGGGTATTGTAGAAGTGAGCTTTACCATCACAGGTGACTCTCAATTTAGCAGGAAAGAGCATGGTATATTTGTAGGCCCTCTTGTCTGAGGCGTTTTTTTACTGCAGAGAAGGAGATACGCTGATGCTGGACCTCTGCTGAGAAATCAGGATATATTGATATGGTGTTACCGTTGTATTTAAGTGGGCCCTTTTCTCTGGCTAGGCGTAGAATCATCACCTTGTCCTGTAAGTTAATGATTCGTGCGATCAAGGAGCGTGGAGGAGTCCCAGGATTTGGCGCACGTGGTGGAGTGTGATGCGCCCTCTCGATTAGGAAGGCATGGGACAGGGCCTCGACCCCTAGTGCCTCCCGCAACCAGGAGTGTAGGAACCATTCCGGTGGGGAGCCCTCCGAACGCTCCGGGATCCCCACAAAGCGAAGGTTATTTCCTCTGGAGCGGTTTTCCAGGTCGTCTATTTTAGCGCGGAGGGCTGCTAGTTCATTGGCATTCGCTTGTACAGTGGCTGACAGTGGGTGCACCGTGTCTTCTAAGGTAGTCATACGTTCCTTAGCAGTCTCAGTTCTCTCCCTCAAAGTCTGCACATCCTGCTTCAGCAGGGAGTAGTCAGTGCGAATGGTTTCAATTTGTAGCGACAGGGAGGTTTTACAATCTTGGATTGCCAGCATAATCTCAGCCAAGGTGGGTTCTGCCATAGGGGGCCCAGAAGCTGTACTGTCTGTGGCGCTATATGGGGTATCCTGCAGAAGATAGGACCCAACCAGTGTAGCAAAGATGGCTGGACCAGATGCGCTCACCCCCTGCAATGGTAATGTAGAAGAGACTGCATGTGCCAAAGGCTGCTTGGTGTGCTCCAGGCCCGCCGCCTCTGTAGATTGTATTCTCCTCAATCCCCGGTCTAGTAATATACGTGTAGGGTGATAAACTTGCGGTACAGGGTAGCACTGGCCGGAAGGAGGTGTTTGCAGCTGTGTACTTTGAGGAGGGTTATCTATGCAGGGGGTCACAGTAGGCACTCTACTGTCAGGGGATGTGGAACCACTCTCACAGGGGCAAAATAGGGCACTGTAAGGTGCACTCACCAGGCCAAGGCCTATGAGTATGTTGTAGGGGTTATGGTAGGCCCAGGAACTGTGAATCACTGCTGTTTCGCCGTTTGCTCTCCCAGACCAGCCTGATATTCAGGAGAACAGATGCAGTGTCCTGTAAGCAAATAGTTCAGCAGCAGGAGGGGTGCGCAGCTGGCCGGATGCTGGTGAGGCTGTCGATGGCCTAGCTTCCATCCAGAAGGCACCGGTTGCGGAATAGGCCTCAAGCCGGGGACTCGCCTGACGGAGCCAGCCGAACAGCCGGAGCGATGCAACATCCCCAGGGAAGGATGCTCTGGTGCTTGTAGAGACAGCCACAGCTGTGGGTAGCCCCCTGTAGCTTTTAAACAGGTGGATGGCAGAGGATGAAGGCGCCGGTCTCGGACTAGGCTTCAAGCCGGGGACTCGCCTGATGGAGCCGGCCAAACTACCAAAACGCTGCAATATACGCAGGGAAGGATGCTCTGGTGCTTGTAGAGGAAGCCGCAGCAGTGGATGGCCCCCTGGGGCTTTTAAACAGGTGGATGGCTAGCCAAAACCCTGTGGTTAGACTGGAAGCAGCCATTCTAGGCTCTTACGCAACCCTTAGCAACCTAGTCTTTAGGGGAGTAAGGTCACATCCTTCCATCACTAGGCCAGTGGAGACGACACTCACAGTTTGGCAGCAGGCGAGGAGGGTTTATGGGGACCGGGTCGCTACTCACTTCATGCCCCCTTATCGGGTAATCCCAATTTCCCGCATCTGCTAACCATCCCTGACCCATCGTTCTGGGCCGGGAAAGGCATCATCACTCTGAAACATATTTTTCATAATAATAAATTTATATCCTTTCGGGAACTGAGGAGTTCCTATTCAATACCTGCTTCCTTTCTATTCTGCTATTGACAGCTGGGACATGCAGTGAGAGGACAGTTTTCTGACTCGATTGTTTTAGAATCAGACCCAATTGAAAGATTGCTTATCTCTGGGGTGATGGGAAAGCCGCTGTCATCCCTGTACCTGTACCTAACAGTGGCTCATGACCCTAAGCCTACTAGGAGTATGGACAAATGGAGGGAGGACATTCCGGAATTGGAAGAGGAGGAATGGGAGGACTGTATAGCTACCTTTGTGCCCTCCTTAATTTCGGCCAGAGATAGGTTCATACAGCTAAAATTTATTCATAGGGTGTATTATACCCCACAGAGACTGGCGGGAATCTACCCCTCCCAGGAGCCCAAGTGCACCAGATGTGGAGCTGCCGTGGGTTCATTTTGGCATATGTTCTGGGCCTGTCCCAGACTGAGCCAATATTGGGAATCCGTGACTGAGACCTTGAGACAGGTAACTGGACTGCACATTCTTCCTGATCCTAAACTGATGCTTCTGAGTTGCATGACTGACATTGAGGGGGATAGATACCTTAAACTATGTCTGGCTTACACGCTCTTCTACGCTAGGAAGGAGATATTACTACGGTGGCGATCCCCAGACCCCCCAGCAAGGGATAATTGGCTTAGGGCAGTTAATTCAGCATTACCCCTATACAGGATTACATACGAAAGTAGGCGCTGCCCACATAAGTTTGGTAAGATATGGGATACTTGGCTGGAGAAATGCAGTGGATAATGGGAGATGTGTTTGTGGAGCCCTGATTCTGGCCCTCGCATGTCATGGAGCTTACCGAAACAGAAACGTCCCCTCTTTGGCTGCCCCCAGGGGGCACACCCACTATGTGGACTTCCTTTACCCAGATACTTATGGTCATTTGTTCTGAGGTACTGTCGCTCAAAGCCTGCCTCAAATGGCCGAAATGTCCGATGTTTCTGCAACTGACACCATTGGTCGGATTAGAAACTCCATTTTGTTAAAATTAAAGGAAAATGCAATAGTATCCATAGTCATTATCCTGACCTTGTTGTTCAATGATGCTTTGTTTATGCATAATGCCATCTCAACCCTGTATTGCACAGCAAAAATTATATAAATTCTGTAACTGAACCTGCTGAATAAGACAATAAAGTTACTCTGTTAAAAAACAGGTGGATGGCAAAGGATGAAGTTTAGGATAGCCGTAGCCCTTCTCCAAAGTGTCCGCTGCCATTCACATCCGGACACCCCCCCCCCCCGCGCTGAGATCATGTTTAGTTGAATTTAGTGGTAGATAGATTCATCCTCCTCTGGACCCTTACACTTTACATTGATTTGCTGTCACATCTGGCGGTACCAGCATTATGCCGATACTAGAGCCCTATAAACAAATACAGAAGATGAACAAATAAATCTACAGAATTGCAGGTGGAGAAAGGTCTTTGGTCTTTCACTTCTACTAAGCATCCTTTATCCATTACCACAGATTATAGAAATAGCTCTACCCTATTTTATGTTTTACTAGGACTGTCCCATGTACAACCTTGATGTCCATTAGTGCTCTATTCAACTAAAACTTTTTTGGGACTGGAGGGATTTATATATACAGTATATATTGAATGGCTTCAATGTCACTAGCAATTGAGAGAGGAGGGCTGTTTGTCTGTAACGATTGTATGTTTGTCATTTACTTCTAATTTTTCAATAAAATATTTTTTTTTTTACGTATTGCTTAACCACTTCAGCCCCGGAAGCATTTGCCCCCTTCCTGACCAGAGCCCTTTTTGCAATTCAGCCCTGCGTCGCTTTAACTGAAAATTGCGCGGTCGTGTGGCGTTGTACCCAAACGAAATTTGCGTCCTTTTTTCCCACAAATAGAGCTTTCTTTTGGTGGTATTTAATCACCGCTTCATCATTTCTGATCGCCGCTATAAACAAAAGAAGAGCGACAATTTTGCAAAAAATCCCAAATTTCTTACTTTTTGCTAAAATACAAATCCAAAAAAAAAATATAAAAAAACATTTTTTTTCATCGGTTTTGGCCAATTTATATTCTTCCTCATATTTGTGATAAAAAAAATCGCAATCAGCGTTTATTGATTGGTTTGCGCAAAAGTTGCCGCGTTTACGAATGATGAGAATTAATTTCTGGGGTTTTTATTTTTTTTTATTTTTTACTAGTAATGGCGGCGATCTGCGATTTTTAGAGGTACTGCGATATTTCAGCGGACATGTCGGAACATTTTGACACTTTTTTGGGACCATTGGCATTTATACAGCGATCAGTGCTATAAAAATGCACTGATTACTGTGTAAATGCCATTGGCAGTGAAGGGGTTAACCTGCAGGGGGCGCTCTAAGGATTAACTGTGTTCCCTGGGCTGTCTTGCATGAACTGCACGTTTGAGATCTCCCCAGAGTGGCTCAATGATTTATTCTGCTAAATCATAGCCAATGACAGGTTGACTTGGCCTTGTGTTTTGGATCATTGTCATGTTGGAATGCCCAAGTACGTCCCATGCGCAGCTTCCTGGCTGATGAATGCAAATGTTCCTCTAGTATTTTTTAATATCATATTGCATTCATCTTGCCATCCATTTTTGACAAAATTTCTGTGCCTTTGTAGCTCACACATCCCCAAAACATCAGTGATCCACCTCCGTATTTCACAGGCCTTGTTGACTCTTCTCCAAATGTAGGGTTTATGGTTGTGGCCAA
>BLSH010406764.1:440023-455836 GCA_018402905.1 Glandirana rugosa
CTTAATTCCCCACTCAAAAAGGCTTTGTTTGCCCACGTGAAATTAACACTATTAAACCCACACCACCTCCGTTAATTATCACAAAGATGAAGAAGAGGTGGACACTAAACAAACGAAGTGGTAAACCAAGACAGAACAAACACAAACTTACGGAAACATATGCGACACGTACAAGGCCCAACGTGATTAAGTAACCGGCTAAGAGAGGGTTAAAGTCACCCTGTTCAAGGCAAACAACCATGGTCCTCGCCTCGCTATGCCTCAAGGAACAGACCAGCCCGACACCTTCTAAGGGAACCCAACTACCACAGTAACTAAGTCGTAAGCCACTCACTCTTATGTACCAGGAAAATAATGATATTAATGAGTTTTTGGAATCATTGAGAACATGGTTGTTGTTCAATAATAAAATTATTCCTCAAAAATACAACTTGCCTAATAATTCTGCACTCCCTGTATAGTACCAACAACCGAACGTCATCCTCTGAAACAACACCACGGACTCCCCCTACCAAAGCAAACCATTCCTCCCACACCCTTAAATAAAAGGACCATGTATTCTCACTCACCGAATGCTGAATCAATGACACCATCAACCCAAGGGAATCTTCCACAGCCCGACCAGACAAGGAACTCCGTATCGCTCCGCTCCTGGTACCAACAAACGGAACTTGTCCCACTGAAATTGGGAGAGAATCGGCCAATGAATTAGTGCAACCCGGAACATGCACAGCGTATACAAAGGCATTCAAACACAAACAAGACAGAACCAAATGGTGAAGCAAACAAATCACAGGTGGAGAAGAAGTAGAAACACTATTAATTGCCTCCACCACACCCAAATTATCACAATTAAAGTGCACCCGTTTGTTTCGGAAAAACTCACCCCTTAATTCCACAGCCAAAATGATGGGAAACAGTTCCAAGAGAACCAAGTTCCTAGTAAACCCCGCCGCCCGCCACTCTGCCATGGGCCCGTGCTCAAGCGACCCTGGAAATACACACTATAACCAGCTGATCCATCGGCGTCCTAGAAGAGTTTGACGTCAAAGGAATTAGTCACACCCTCCATCCACACTGACCTCCCATTAAGGCTGCTTTCACACTGGAGCGTTTTACAGACGCTATTTAGCTAAAAATAGCGCCTGCAAAGCGACTCAAAAGTCCCCCCCAATCCACCCCAATGTGAAAGCCCTGAGTGCTTTCACACTGGGGCGGTGCGCTAGCAGGACGTTAGAAAAAGTCCTGCAAGCAGCATCTTTGGGGCGGTGAGGGGAGCGGTAATATACCGCTCCTCTACCGCCCCTGCCATTGAAATGCATGGCAAGCGCTGCTGAAGCGGCTGCACACCGCCTCGGTAGCGCTGAGCCCAGGCACTTTTAACCCCTGTTTAACCCCATGTGGGGGGTTAAAAGCGCGGCGCTCCCGCCCGCATAGCGGAGCCCTATCGCTGGTAAAACTCCGCTAAAACTAGCGGGGTTTTACCGCGACCGCGGGTACCGCTCCAGTCTGAAAGTAGCCTAAAGGTATCCATAAACTGTTCCCACACCAGCAAGTCCTCCTTGTGTTCCCTGGTCAACCATATATGGTGGCCTGGGGAATGAACCGCCGTTTGCCAGCCGGCGATTGAACACCCTGCCCATCGGCATAATCCTGCAAGCAAAATTAACCACTTCAGCCCCGGAAGGATTTCACACTTTAGGACCAGAGCACTTTTTGCGATTCGGCACTGCGTCGCTTTAACTGACAATTGCGCAGTTGTGCGATGTTGTACCCAAACTAAATTTACGTCCTTTTTTCCCCATAAATAGAGCTTTCTTTTGGTAGTATTTGATCCCCTCTGCGTCATTTCTAATCTCCGCTATAAATAAAAAAAGAGCGACAATTTAGAAAAAAAAAAGTTTTTCTTACTTTTTGCTAAAATACAAATCCCCAAAAAAAAAAAAAAAAAAAACGATTTATATTCTTCCTCATATTTTTGGTTAGAAAAAATCCCAATCAGCGTTTATTGATTGGTTTGCGCAAAAGTTGCAGCGTTTACGGATGATGAGAATTAATTTATGGGGTTTTTATTTATTTTTTATATTTTACTAGTAATGGCGGCGATCTGCGATTTTTAGCGGTACTGTGATATTGCGGCGGACGTGTCGGACCATTTTGACACTTTTTTGGGACCATTGGCATGTATACAGCGATCAGTGCTATAAAAATGCACTGATTACTGTGTAAATGCCATTGGCAGTGAAGGGGTTAACCTGGAGGGGGCGCTCTAAGGGTTAACTGTGTTCCCTAACTGTGTTCTAACTGTATTGGTGCTGGGCTGGCAGGGGGAGGGGAGTGATCACGGCTTCCATATACAGAAAGCCTGTGATCACAGCTCTTCCCCCTCTGTCAGAACGGAGATCCGTGTTTACATACACGGACCTCTGTTCTTTCACTGCGGGGGGGCCATCGTGGGTAGCCGGCAGCGATCGAGTCTGCCCTACCTGCTCCCTGGCCCCCTTGAACACAGTGAGCGTGCAAGCGCGCCTCCAGCGGCGTGCGCTCACAATGCTAGTTATCGCGGCCGCCGTCAGATGACGGTGGTTCGCGATAACAGAGCCACCTTGCCACCATCACGCTGCGGCGGGCAGTCGGCAAGTGGTTAAGCTTGCTCAGCAAAAATTGCAGTTGGCACAAAGTAACCTTATTACTCTGCCGAGCACGGCTGCCCGCAAATTCAATAGCTTTGCCTCAGGGAGGCGACACTCCATAGCCTCGGTATCAATCAAAATGCCTAAAAACCTAAGCACCATGGAGGGGCCCTCTATTTTGTCTGGGGCTAAAGGGACCCCAAAAACTTCTGCCATGTGCTGGAATGTGAGAATTTGCCGGGCCAATGCATAAAAAATTATCCAAATAGTGGATGATGGAGCGAAAGGCCTGATACCTCGCGCACCATCCACTCCAAAAAAGTGCTAAAGGTCTCAATTAAGGAACAAGAGATTGAACACCCCATAGGCAAATAAGGCCAACAGTAACCTAAAAGATAAAAACTATGAGGGTTAACTGGCAACAAACGTAAAGTGACTTCGACATCCGTCTTGGCTAAAAGAGAACCCTGGCCATACTTATAAACCCAGCTCACCGCTGCGACAAAAGAAGTATAAGAAATCGAACACAAAGTTGGATCAATAGCCTCATTGACAGATAAGTGAGTTATCAAACGGTACTTGTTAGGTTCCTTCTTAGGAACCACACCCAAAGGAGAAACCACCAAATCATGAAAAGGAGGATCCCTGAAAGGACCGGCCATACGCCCCAATTCAACCTCCTTTGCTAATTTATCCGAAACCACTTCTGGGTGCAACATGACCGAATGCAAATTGTCAGCCATAGGAGGATTAGAACACACAGCCTTTAATGTCTAAACCATTGGCAACAAAAGTGAGTACACCCCTAAGGCAAAATGTACAAATTGGGCCCAATTAGCCATTTTCCCTTCCCAGTGTCATGTGACTCATTAGTGTTATAAGGTCTCAGGGGTGACTGGGGAGCAGGTGTGTTAAATTTGGTGTTATGGCTCCCACTCTCTCATACTGGTCACTGGAAGTTCAACATGGCACCTCTTGGCCAAGAACTCTCTGAGGATCTGAAAAAAAGAATTGTTGCTCTAAATAAAGATGGCCTAGGCTATAAGAAGATTGCCAAGACCCTGAATGTGAGCTGCAGCACAGTGGCCAAGACCATACAGCGATTTAACAGGACAGGTTCCATTTAGAACAGGCCTTGCCATGGTCGACAAAAAAAGTTGAGTGCAGGTGCTCAGCATCATATCCAGAGGTTGCCTTTGGTGAACATATGCAGATTAAGGACATGGATTAAGAGCAAAGACTTTTAGGTTGAAACCAACCAAAAGTCCCCACGCTATGGAAGTGATACGTGGAGCTGCTGGTATAACAGGTAAACCTTGAAATAATAAATCCAATCAAACTAAATAACCGCGCTCATCAAAGATGGAGCAGCAAATCAGTATGTGGGGACTATACCCCACATATGAAATGGTGTGTAACAAACAACACCTGCTGCAATGAAATCATAGCGCTAATATAAGGCAAATAAACAATGAGTTCTGGTAATCAGCAATATGAGTCCGTGGGTATAAATCATGAAGCACAGAAGAGATACTACTCAGAAGTATCCCTTAGTGCACAAGAAGTGACCCCTGATGACGTTAACGAATAGTTGACGAAACGCCGCGTCGGGTGGTGAGGGACCTACACGTCATTTCCGCTCGGAGGAACGCAGGTGGAACGCAATCGGCGTCCCCTGCTTCCTCGTTCTACTGAACGAACACCCCACGGTCGTTTGTACAATCGTTTTTATGATTTGTGCTCATGTTTTAACAATTTTAATAGACATTTGAACATACGTTCTTCACGATTGGAGTTACATCATTTTGCTTTTTTCTGGCCCTTGAGCGTGGTTTCGGATCGGGATTGGCATCTGAAGAATTCTGGATACATGCACACCTGATGTCCCCCACTAAGCTTATGCGACCTCTGTGACAAGGGTCACCAACATCTGGTGAGTGGGGGTGTCATCAGTGCCCACCGGAGGGACCACACTGAGGACTACCTTCATTTATTTTTTTATTCACCAAATGATTACGTGATAGCACATCATTTGCTTTATACCTTTAGACTGTCATTGCTGCCTATTAGAACACATTTTCTTACTAGCGCTATTATTGCATTGCAGCAGGTGATGTTCTATGTTATTGGGACTGCTTCTCGTGCACTAAGGGATACTTTTGAGTAGTATCTCTTCTGTGCTTCATGATTTATACCCACGGACTCATATTGCTGATTACCAGAATTCATTGTTTATTTGCCTTATATTAGCGCTATGATTTCATTGCAGCAGGTGTTGTTTGTTACACACCATTTCTATTGTGGGGTATAGTCCCCACATGCTGATTTGCTGCTCCATCTTTGATGAGTGCGGTTATTTAGTTTGATAAGGACATGGATTACTGGAACCATGACCTGTGGTCTGATGAGACCAAGATAAACTTATTTTGTTCCTATGGTGTCAAGCGTGTGTGGTAGCAATCAAGTGAGGAGTACAAAGACAAGTGTGCCTTGACTACAGTCAAGCATGGTGGTGGGAGTGTCATGGCCTGGGGCTGCATGAGTGCTGCCGGCACTGGGGAGCTACGGTTCATTGAGGGAACCATGAATGCCAGCATGTACTGTGACATACTGAAGCAGAGCATGAATCCCTCCCTTCAGAGACTGGGCTGCATGTTATTCCAACATGATAACGACCCCAAACACACCTCCAAGATGACCACTGCCTTGTTAAAGAAGCTGAGGGTAAAGGTGATGGATTGGCCAAGCGTGTCTCCAGACCTAAACCCTATTGAGCATCTGTGGGATATCCTCAAACAGAAGGTGGAGGAGAGCAAATCCTCTAACATCCACCAGCTCTGTGATGTCGCCATGGAGGAGTGGAAGAGGACTCCAGTGGCAACCTGTGAAGCTCTGGTGAACTCCATGCCCAAGAGGGTTAAGGCAGTGCTGGAAAATAAAGGTTGCCACACATAATATTGACACTTTGGGCCCAATTTGGACATTTTCACTTAGGGGTGTACTCACCTTTGTTGCCAGCGGTTTAGACATTAATGGCTACGTGTTGAGTTATTTTGAGGGGACTGCAAATTTACACTGTTATACAAGCTGTACACTCACTACTTTACATTGTAGCAAAGTGTAATTTCTTCAGTGTTGTCACATGAAAAGATAGAATAAAATATTTACAAAAATGTGAGGGGTGTACTCACTTTTGTGAGATACTGTATGTCTTTGTGGTCCCATTGCAAAGACCAAAACCGCCTTGTGCTGAGGAAACTGCTCGTCGTATCGCAAAGAGGCTGTACTTCCTTACACCCGGTAGGCATCCAAGTAGCAAAACAAGGCAGAGCAATTCTCCGGAGCCATTTCCCCAATCACACTCACAAGTATCGCAAAGGCCTGCAGCCAGTTAGTGAACTTCCGCGGGATCAAGCGATACCTGCGCTTCTCCTCCTTCTGGCTCTCGTCCGGCTTAACTCTGTCTGAACTTTTCTAAGGGGAGCAAAGAAAATATCTCGACATACTTACACCTATTGACTTTTTCCCTAACCTTGGGCTTAAGATGCGCTCTCAACGGTCCCTCGAAGCACACATAAGTTTCCCACTTTGCAGAATCCACCAACCACACACCACCCCCCTCCTTACCAGTATCCTTACCTTTTGGGGCAGATTTTGCACCCTCTGCAGGCACTCCCGGCGAAGTCACCGGCGCTGATCCATCACCAGCTCCCGGTGTGGGGCTAAAAACTTGCGGGGAAGTGGAATGCCCTGTGGGAATCTGCACACCAGATGTAGCCCCAAGCCTTCCCGACACTGCAGGTGGGGTAGCTGGACCCCAGGACACCCACGCCACTGTGGGAGCACCAGTCCCCGTAGCCCCTTCCCATCGCTGAAGCTCCCGCAAACCCCCCAACAATGCTCCCAATGCCGGCGCGCCTAACCCAGCAGTCCCAGGGAACGGAGCACCCGCAATACCAGAACCGCTATCCTGAGAAAACACTCCACTCACACTTGCAGACACACCATCCACACCAGACACAGCAGATACAAGAGAGACACTGGACTTACCGGACTGCCCAGGATGCATCGATCCCCCAGCCGCTGGGCCAGAATCCAACGCTGATCGCGCCTCTGTTGACTCATCTTCGGACGCACTAAGCTCGCCCTCCGATCTGTCCTGGCCATCGAGCCACGGCACCACACCGCTGCTTACACTGCGGCCTGCAGCCAAATTCCGGGTCCGCCCCCTCCTGACGTCATCCATGACGCCATCTTGCCGAAGCCAATAGCCGCTCACTTCCTGTCCTTGCAGGGCTCTCCCGCTCCCTCCCCCAGTGCGGGAAGCCGTTTCCTTTCGGATGCCGGTCCTGCAGCCGTCTGGAAGCCTCTGTCACTGTGAAGAGGGACTCCAGCCGCACCGGGCACCAGGCCGGGTCCCGCCGCTATCATTCTCCCACACCAAGCACCCGCCTGCAGCCTTGCTGGCGGTGCTGCCCTCCACTCCTGGTCAGCAGTAAATTGCAGGGGTGGGAGCGGAGCGGATTGCACTCCTGATGGCTCATCCTGCGGGCTCCGCCAATGACGGGGATTCCTCCCAGGACGCCCCGGAGCTGCAGCAGTCCGGTGCTTGGGGGAGGGTCCCGGAGGGTTCTGTACAGAACTCCTGGAGCGGCGCTGAACCCGGAGAGTCAGGTCGGGACTCAGGCGCTCCGGAGGCCGTGACCTCCGAGCACGTGTGAAGGCCAGAGGGGGTGTATCTGGGCCCCCCCCCGCCAGACTCCCTTCAGCAGCCCAGACACTTGAACCTTGAGCCATTCCTGTTCATTAGATGCAGCAGCTGCCCTAAGCTGGAAGAGCAAGCTCTCCACCTCAGCCATATTAATGCAGCAAAGTCAGAAGAGAGCAAGGGGCTGCTCTGGTGAAGTTGTCCCGTCCACGCTCTCCTCCGACTGACTCCTCCCAGCCCACTGCAACTTTTGTAACTAAGGAAACCCCTCCTGCTCCCCCATTTCTCACCAATCCCATAATTAACCTGCTCCTTAAAGTGGTTGTCAAGTCATGACAACCACTATAAACTACAGGTAAGCCTACAATAAGGCTTACCTGCAGGTCCAAGGTAGGAAATATCTCCTAAACCTGTACAGTTTAGGAGATATCCCCGTATCTGCATGTGCCAACGTCATCGGCACATGCGCACTGACAAATCGGCACCCGGAGTAGACCAAGGTGCCGTTTCTTCTGTATTCGTGCCGTAAATGACGGCTCCCTTGCGCATGCGCGGGAGTGACGTCAGTGCGGCTTCGCCAATCACATCGCTGGTGCCCACGCTGTGATTTGACGGAGCCGCAGACACGGAAGAAGGATGTCGCCAGTCACAGCGGTGTGCAGAGACTGCTGCAACAGCTTTGTTCCAAGGTAAGTGTTTCATAATGAGCTAGTATGCGATGCATACTAGCTCATTATGCTTTTGCTTTGCAGTTTTTTGTTTTTTTGGGGGGGGGTGGGGGCGGCTTTACAACCACTTTAATAATTTTTTAGCTGGCCTAACTACTACTGTGGTCTACCCTTTAAGGACCCGGTCATGTTGGCCCTACGTCTATGTGTCTCTTTACTCCGGGCCTCCCTGTATTAGTCTAACAATGGGAGCTTGCTGACAGGAGGACATAGGAGAGAACGCAGAATGATGACACTACAAGACATGAGGAGTGGGTACAGCTGGTGTTCTTCTGTGGGACTTTATGTCTCACTCTGATGGTTAAAATAATAGAAGCCTTGGTGGGGACTGCAGTGCCCAGATCATCCCCTTCTGCACCGCAGCCTATCACTTTGTGAGTTACTACAAAGTTATAGCAGGGCAGTCTGATCACTGGGGAAGAGGAGGCTGAAGGAGTGTTTCCTCCTGCCCGTGAATCAGCGAAGAAGAAAAAATTACTTATTTACAAAATTGTATAACAAAAAAAGAAAATGCAGGGCTAAGCTGTGCCCATCTATGCAGACTGACCAGTGCCCAACAATGCAGCCTCACCAGTGCCCAACAATGCAGCCTCACCAGTGCCCAGCAATGCAGCCTCACCAGTGCCCAGGTATGCAGCCTCACCTGTGCCCAGGAATGCAGCCTCCCCAGTGCCCAGCAATGCAGCCTCACCAGTGCCCAGGAATGCAACCTCACCGGTGCCCAGGAATGCAGCCTCACCAGTGCCCAGGAATGCAGCCTCACCAGTGCCCAGAAATGCAGCCTCACCTGCGCCCAGGTATGCAGCCTCACCTGTGCCCAGCAATGCAGCATCACCTGTTTACAAAATAATTACATTTTGTTCTGAAGACATCCGGGCTTTCACCATTTGCTTAAAGGGATAGTGACAACTGCAGGACAGAGAGAGGGTGTGTTGACACCAAAGTCTGTTTGACCTAGGTTGTCGTATGCCATATAGGTCCATCGCATCTGGTAAGCCTCCCATTCAGCCCAGCAATGCAGCCTCACTAGTGCCCAGCAATGCAGCCTCACCAGTGCCCAGCAATGCAGACTCACCAGTGCCCAGGTATGCAGCCTCACCTGTGCCCAGCGATGCAGCCTCACCAGTGCCCATCTATGCAACCTCGCCAGTGCCCAGGAATGCAGCCTCACCAGTGCCCAAGAATGCAGCCTCACCTGTGCCCAGCAATGCAGCCTCACCTGAACCCAGGAATGCAGCCTCACCTGAACCCAGGAATGCAGCCTCACACGTACCCAGGAATGCAGCCTCACCAGTGCCCAGGTATCCAGCCTCACTTGTGCCCAGCAATGCGCCTCACCAGTGCCCAGCAATGCAGCCTCACCAGTGCCCAGGCATGCAGCCTCACCTGTGCCCAGAAATGCAACCTCACCAGTGCCCAGGAATGCAGCCTCACCAGTGCCCAGGAATGCAGCCTCCCCAGTGCCCAGGAATGCAGCCTCACCAGTGCCCAGAAATGCAGCCTCACCTGTGCCCAGCAATGCAGCCTCACCTGTGCCCAGGAATGCAGCCTCACCAGTGCCCAGGAATGCAGCCTCACCAGTGCCCAGATATGCAGCCTCAGCAGTGCCCAAGAATGCAGCCTCACCTGTGCCCAGGAATGCAGCCTCACCTGTGCTCAGGAATGCAGCCTCACCAGTGCCCAGGAATGCAGCCTCACCAGTGCCCAGGTATGCAGCCTCACCTGTGCCCAGCAATGCAGCCTCACCTGTTTACAAAACAATTACATTTTGTTCTGGGCTTTCACCATTTGCTTAAAGGGATAGTGACAACCGCAGGACAGAGAGAGGGTGTGTTGACACCAAAGTCTGTTTGACCTAGGTTGTCGCATGCCAAATAGGTCCATCACATCTGGTAAGCCTCCCATTCAGCCCTGGTGATGGTCTTTATGGTGGTGGGTTCCACACGGATGAGTCCCTTCATACTATACAGAGGAGTTGGGTGTTATAACAACATAGTCTATTTGACCTAGTTTGCTGTATGCTAAATAGGTCCACTCTATCCGGTAAGCCCCCCACATTGTGACAACAAGTTTTACATATATATAGAAGTGTACTGTGAAGAGGACATTTTCGTTGTGTTTCTAATTCACACTGTGCACACTTTGAACTGTTTTCTTTTATTCACATTTTTCTTTAAAAGGGACAGTGTGCATAAGTCAGCCTTTTGAGGGCTTTGAGTTTATGAACTTTCTTGCTTACCATTTTTCTTTTACTTATTTATTCTTTTTGTTTGTTCACTTCATTTATATTTATACTTATTCCAAGTGCGGCACTATTTTGGTTTTTTATTCGTTACAATTTGTCAGGTGTGCCAGCTACTACACATTCTAAAATAGTTAGAGATAGCGCAGTATTTTCACATTATTATTTATGGGTCGTGGAGGGCCTATTGTAAAAGAGGTTGCTGACATTAGGGGTTCCTGATACTCGGTTCGGTTGTGGTGAGGGCCCGGACTCATCCTCTTCCGAGAGGACATCACCCGTGTGTGAACCCCCCGTCGCCCACTCTTCCTCTGACCCTTCACTGGGAGACGACCATTCAACTAGGTGCTCCAGGGAACCAAACTCCGCTCTCAGTCTGGGTGAGCCCCAGTCTATGGCTCTTACCCCAACATCCCCAGTTAGCTCCTCCAGAGACTCACTTCCCTTCGCTGCTTGTTCCAGCCCTACTGGGATGGCAATGGGGTAGGTTATGGCCGGCATTTCAGGGACCCCGGGCTCCCGCATAGTAGTACTTACGATACCCAGGTCCCTGGCCAGGCCGCAGGCCACGACAGCCTCCTTTTCTCCCATATTCTCAGCTTTCACAGGGGAGTCGCTAGGCCTAAACTCCTCCCCACATTTGACATGCACGACTCGCGCATGCGCAGTGCACGCCCGGCTTTGGGGCCAAAGCTGGGTGCCCATGCTTGTGATGACGGCGGCGTACGGAGGAGGGGGAGAAGAGCAACGCTGCGTTGCTGGAGCCTGGGGCAGGTGAGTTTCCGACATAGGTGTGCGCAGCCTATTGCATTAGGGTTTATTTTTATAATTTTGTTTTTTTATTATTTTTTTCAATATTATATTTTATTATTTGTTTTCCATTTTTTTAGGAGCCCTGCTGGGGGGGGGGGTGTTTGGTGAAATATCAGGGGTCTAAACAGACCCCTGATGTCTCACTTTCGAGACAGAGAAAGAGACTTCATCAGTCCCTTTCTCTGCAGCCAGGGAGCAGGGGAATCTGCACAGTAAGGGTGATTAGGGTGTGCCCAGGCACACCTGCCACCCTATGTGCGCACGCCTATGGTGTCTGATTATTAAAAGTCAGCAGCTACACTTTTTGTAGCTGCTGACTTTTATTGGTGTGGAACTCCGCTTTAACCAACACCATCTGTTTTCCAGGTTCGCTAACGCCTGTATGGTTACTCTTGGCAACCAACCATGTAGGATTGACACTCCATTGTATAGGTTATCATCCAGAACTCTTGTTCCATTGTTTGCTAGGGCAGTGTCTGTGGAGGGACCATATACAGGCCAACGGTTATTCGCTATGGGACCTTACCAAAGTTTCACATTGCCCCCTGTCGTCCAACACTCCATAAGAAACTGTTCTACCAACCAACCTTTTCCAACGCATTTGATGTAAGAAGGGGGCAGTGTCATCTGGTTGTCAGCAGGTGGCCCTGCCCTTGCCTATATACTGTAAGAGCTGTCAAAGCGAAGAGAGAGCAGTCGGCGGAAGGCCTCCTATGGAGGCGGAGCATTTTGCTATTTTTTGTGTCCGTCTGGCGGCGTGATTGACGGTGGATTTACATCGCAGTACAATTTTTTTTTCTTTTTTAATAAAGGATTTGTCAAAAACTGTCTCTTGCGGTTTTTTACTTTTTGACACTATTTTTGTGAATGAGTAGGGGTACGATGTACCCGATACCTACATGGGGGGGGGGGGGGAGGATCTGGGGAGCCCCCTTGTTAAATTGTTAGATTCCGTTAAGCCCCCCGCCCACATACCCCGACAACCACAGCCCAGGATTGTCAAGAAGAGGCCATTGTCCCCATCAACATGGTATGGATTTTGGGGGGACCCCACACCATTTTTTTTTTTAGATTTTGGCTTGGAGTTCCCCTTAAAATCTATACCAGACCCAAAGAGCCTGGTATGGGTTTTGGGGGGACCCCACGCCATTTTTTTACAAAAATTTTGGCGTGGAGTTCCCCTTAAAATCTATACCAGACCCAAAGGATCTGGTATGGACTATGGGGGGACCCCATACCAATTTTTTTCTTAATTCTATCATAGGGTTCCCCTTAACCAAGTCAATACACTGTACTATATACTCTGGACTGCACTGTATTATATACTCTGCACTGCATGGTATTATCTGCACTGCACTGTTATATACTCTGCACTACACTGCACTATATACTCTGCACTGCACTATATACTCTGTACTATACTGTGTTATATACTCTGCACCAGGCCTGTACTGGCCATTGGGTCTATCGGGAGTTTCCCGGTGGGGCGATGGCTCAGTGGGCCAGCCTCGTCCTCACAGGGGTCCCCGCGATCTACCTGTCAATCACCGCCAGTCAGCTGACGCCTGACGGGTAGATCAGGGATTCAACTGCAGAGAAGTGCAGGGTGCGGCTGTGTATGAAGTTCTCATTGATGTCACGCTGCTCCCTGGCAGCCCCGCCCCCTCCTCTCTCCTCGTGCATTCCAATTGGCTTGTGACATCACCTGGAATGGACGAGGAGAGAGGAGGGGGCGGGGCCACCAGGGAGCAGCGTGAAATCAATGAGAACTTCATACACAGCCGCTTCCCGCGCTACTCTGCAAGAAAAATAAAAGACTGGTAACACTGCCCTGATGTACCCCCATGTGCCCTCTTGTACCCCCATGTGCCCTGATGTGCTCCCATGTGCCCTGATGTACCCCCATGTGCCCCAATTTACCCCCATGTGCCCTGATGTGCCCCCATGTGCCCTGATGTACCCCCATGTGCCCTGATTTACCCCCATGTGCCCTGATGTACCCCCATGTACCCCCATGTGCCCTGATGTGCCCTGATGTGTCCCATGTGCCCTGATGTGCCCCCATGTACCCCCATGTACCTTTTTGTGTGCCCTGATGTACCCCTATGTGCCCTGATGTACCCACATGTGCCCTGATGTACCCCCATGTGCCCTGATGTGCCCCCATGTGCCCTGATGTACCCCAATGTGCCCCCATGTACCCCGATGTGCCCCCATGTGCCCTGATGTTCCCCTATGTGCCCTGATGTGCCCTAATGTGCCCTGATGTGTCCCATGTGCCCTGATGTACCCCCATGTGCCCTGGTGTGCCCCCATGTACCCCCATGTGCCCTGATGTGCTCCATGTGCCATGATGTGCCCTGATGTGCCCTAATGTGCAATGATGTGCCCTAATGTGCCCGATGTGCTCCATGTGCCCTGATGTGGCCTGATATTCCATGATGTGCCCTAATGTGCCCGATGTGCCCTGATGTGCCATGATGGGCCCTAATGTGCCTGATGTGCCATGATGTGCCCTAATGGGCCCTAATGTACCCTGATTTGCCCTTATGTGCCCTAATATACTCTGATGTGCCCTGATGTACCCCAATGTACCCCCATGTGCCCTGATGTGCCCTAATGTGCCCTGATGTGTCCCATGTGCCCTGATGTGCCCCCATGTACCCCCATGTACCTTTTTGTGTGCCCTGATGTACCCCCATGTGCCCTGATGTGCCCCCATGTGCCCTGATGTACCCCCATGTGCCCCCCATGGGCCCTGATGTACCCCCATGTGCCCTGATGTACCTCCATGTGCCCTGATGTACCCCGATGTGCCCTGATGTACCCCTATGTGCCCTGATGAGCCCTAATGTGCCCTGTGCCCCATGTGCCCTGATGTACCCCCATGTGCCCTGGTGTGCCCCCATGTACCCCCATGTGCCCTGATGTGCTCCATGTGCCATGATGTGCCCTGATGTGCCCTAATGTGCAATGATGTGCCCTAATGTGCCTGATGTACTCCATGTGCCCTGATGTGCCATGATGTGCCCTGATGTGGCCTGATATTCCATGATGTGCCCTAATGTGCCCGATGTGCCCTGATGTGCCATGATGTGCCCTGATGGGCCCTAATGTGCCTGATGTGCCATGATGTGCCATAATGGGCCCTAATGTACCCTGATTTGCCCTTATGTGCCCTAATATACTCTGATGTGCCCCGACATACCCTAATGTGCCTGATGTGCTCTAATGTGTCCTGGTGTGCCCCCATGTGCCCTAATGTGCCTGATGTGCTCCATGTGCCCTGATGTGCTCCATGTGCCCTGATGTACTGTACCCTGATGTGCTGTGCCCTGATGTGCTGTGCCCTGTAATCTGATGTGCTACTGACTGCACTATATACTCTGCACTGCGTTATGTACACTACACTGACTGCGCGATCAATCCACTAACTACCCGGGGGGCGTCGTGTAGACATGGCGGCGTAAGGACGTTTCTTTTGGAGCTCTGCACTGACCGGGACAATCTCCGCTCCTAAACCGACCAGCAGGCACACACAGCCCATGCCCGGGGCGCAGAAGCACCCACTGAACCCGGGGACGCCGCGGACCGCCGAAATTACCAGGTACTTCCTCCGCCAGCACCCCGCACAGACACAAGCACAGGCGGCGGCGGGGAGTCTCAAGATGGCGCCGCCACGAGTTACACAGACCGGACCTGTGCAGGGAGCGAAGAAGAGCACAGCTGCGAGCGGGACAGGTGAGTCCTCTGCAGAGATCCCTCGCCCGCTCTCCCCCATTCCATCCCCGGAACTGCCACGTCCAGATTCACCAGCTACGGCCTGCGGCTCCCTGGACCCTGGGTCACTAATAGGGGGAGACATCAGGGACATGCTGGCAGACCTCCCTACACGCCAGGACATCCAGGCTATGGCTGCCTCTATTGTCTCAGCGCTGTCTAAAGAGCTGAGCGCCCTGAAGCAGCAGGTAGATGGGGTTGAGGAGAGAGTGGAGACCCTGGAGAGCAGCTCAGTGACTGTGAACGCTCGGCTGGAGGCTCTGGAGGCTCACCAGGCTGCAAACAAGCAACAGCACATAGACATGTGCCTGCAATTAGACGATGGGGAAAATCGCAGCAGGAGGAACAACCTCCGTCTCAGGGGTATCCCTGAGGCAACCATGGGGGGTGACCTGCGTACTACTGTGGCTGCCATTCTCAATACCCTCCTAGAGCGGGCCCCCACTACAGACATTGAGCTGGACCGCGTACATAGGATTCAGGGCCCCCGTCCCTTGTCGCAGGGAGCAGCAGATAGGCCGCCACCCAGAGATGTGCTCTGCAGGGTGCATTTTTTCTGCCTAAAGGAGGAAATCCTGCGGCGGGCCTGGGCCCATGGTCCTATAGATTTTGATGGTGCCTCAGTGCAGATTTACCCTGATGTTTCACGCCAAACTAGGAGAATGAGGAGTATGGTGCGCCCGCTGCTGGAGGTCATCAAGGAAGCTGGGGCGACTTACCGCTGCGGCCATCCCTTTCACATAATCATACAGAAGCAAGGCTCTACCTTCTACCTGCGCTTCCCTGCCCAGCTCTCCCTGGCGTTCCAGTTCATAGACAGATCAGCTATCGAAGTGCCAGACTGGTGGGAGGCCCTGCTGCAGAAGACGGCATCAGGACCCCCGCCACCTCGCCCACAGAGACCCCGTC
>BLSH010406764.1:461145-481253 GCA_018402905.1 Glandirana rugosa
AGAGTGGCGATAGGGTGGGGTTCAGGGGTCTGGCTAAAAGCATTTTTTTCGCACGATAGGTTTCACATGGAGTCCCCGTAAGATCCCGTCCCCGTGGAGGCTACACATCAGAAGACACTTTTGTTTCACCAAGGTCCCAGCGGTCCACAGAGCCACTCGAAGGAGACATAATACGTCTCAGCGACAGTCAAGGAGGTACGGAGATTCCCGCAAGTGGGGCCGTTTGGTATCTCGAAAACAACCTCCAAGCCCCAGAGAGGTAGCCTCACCCTACGTTCGAAATCGACGTAAGTTGTCGACGTAACAGTCGCTCCAAAATATAAAAAACTAGCCAGACGCTGACAATGCAGCTGTTGAATGCAGCTAAAGCTTGCATCCCACTCCGATGGAGAGACCCCGAACCTCCAACAAAAGCTCTATGGTTTGCCGGGGTGAACGCCCTTAGAGGCATGGAGGAACTGACAGCGACTCTGCATAATACAGAGGAAGCTCACCGAGACACCTGGCGACCCTGGAACCACTTTGTTTTCACAGAAGACTACACATCGGAGGTGCCCCTGCCCTAGAATGCCCCTGAGGTACACTTTGGATAGCACGCTTTTTTTACGAAAATCGGTCTGGGGACTTGGGGTGGGATAGCGGTGAGAATTTCCCCCCTCCCCCCCCCCCCTTTTTTTTTTCTCTTTGCCCCTCATTCCCTTTCCCCATTCCCTCTTCTCACGCAAGGGCTTCCTCCCTTGCTCTGTGTCTCGATTTTTCCCATATCTCGGCAGTTGGGGTCTGTTCTAATGTTTTAAATTGACTAGGTGCGCACAGGGCGTGCAGACAGACCAGAAGACTTGATATAGGGGGTGAGTTGTGTCAATCCCCGGATCTTGCCGAGGGATGACACACGGCCCCTTGCACAGCGCGTTTGATTTGATCTGCTAATCCCACATATTACCTCACACCCCAATGTAAGAGAACATAATGAGTCCGCTTCTTTTCCCGTTTTCCACACACGAGTGACGTCAATTGCCATTAACACACTTAGCGTAATGGACCCATTGTGGGGGGCCATTTCATGGTATGACATCATGTGGGGGGTCCCGGCGGCCGCGCGGTTCCCTATGCTAGTAGGCCTGCTCGCTTCTCCTCGCTCTCGGGGGTTCTCCGGGGGTGACGGGTGGCTGCAGGGGATGTTGGAGACCCCTGCGGCGTATATTGCCGATGGGGGTTTCCGCCCACTGCATTCTGAAGTCCGAGAACGGGGTGGGGGACTGCGGGGCCGAGGGGCCATACCCCTGCCTCTTAGACTATTTTCAGGCTGCTGACTCCATAGTGGGCCCACATAGCTTTTTACTGTTATCATAATTGGAAAACGAGGTAATTCCCTTATCATCGAAATGTCATATTTGTTATATGATCCATGTAACAACAGTTGTACTCTGAAATTTGTATCAATAAAACTACCTTGAATTTAAAAAAAAAAATCCACTAACTACCCTGCCTAATCTCTCTCCATTAATGCACACTATACACTGGCGCCGCTGGAAGCAACCTTATATAGTGTGGGGCGTGGACTTAGCCCCTGAGCCATGATTGGCCAAAGGCACCCTGCCTTTGGTCAATTATGGCTCTCACTGTACATCGCGCTGTGATTTGCCAAAGCATACAGGTCAGATGCATGCTTTGGCCAATCAGCATCCATCAATGCACTGTGATCTCGCAGTGCATTATGGGCCGTTCGTCGGTGGGTGGCACCCCATATGTTAGTTTGTTCTACGCTCGACTCCAACATTGGGCCTATCTCTAGTCTCCACCTCAATATCACCTTCAGAAATTTCTTTCTACCGCGCTACTACCTTTATGGCCAAACAATCGCAGTCTATCCTGTCTGTGCTCCAGTGACCTGTACTCCGTAGCCTTGTTCTGTAGCACCCTCCTAGGTAGGTGCTAGTTGAGAGTATAGTTTTTGGTTCTTTCTGCTTATCAGGGAGGCTGCCAGGTAAATGTAGATGCTCTCTGCAGCATTTTTGTTTAATTTTTAGTTTTTTAGGTCTCTAAGGGAAGCACTGATATAGAGGGGTATCTGATTTAATGGGGGGGGTGTCTATGAAAGAGGGGGTCACTGATTTATGGGGACTCTAATGGTGGTCTCTATGGGGGGGCTGTATTATGAAGGGGTGTCACTGATCCCTGTATACAGACAGTCTTTTAAAGCCCAAATATTGTCTTTCTACAGAAAATAATTTGGAAAGTTGGGATTGACTTCATGTGATTAGAAATGTTATTTGATCATAAAACACTGTATTTGCATACCGTATACTACAAACAAAAAAATAAATCACCGTGCTCGCTAAAGTGTTCGGGTTTGGGGCATGTCCAAGATGGCCCTGGGAGCAGATGTGTCATAGAGAAGCTCCTGGACCCGAGAAGAATCCTTTCTTTTTCCCTGGGGGGTAATTCAGGAATCCTGCTACCCTCAACACCTGGTACACTCTTTTCCTTCCCTGGTCGATGAAAAAAGGGGGAAAAAACTCGGCCCCGAAGAGACGCAACAACACTGCCGGGGGAGGGAAAAAGCAGAACACGTCGGGGACTCCGCGATCGCCTCGCAGAGACATGGAATTGCAGACGGAGGCACCAGCCAGTACCAAGGACACTACAGTGGAGGAGCGCCTGAATACACTGATGCAAGCTATCGTAACCTGACAGACAACACTCACGGCCAACATAGACATGGTGCAAACCGACGTAGGCCTTATCCACCACGACATGGACCGCTTCCGTGAGCGTGTCACGGAGGTGGAAAGGAGGGTGTCTGAAGCCGAGGACATGCAGCGAGAGGACCATGTGGACCAGCAAACCCTAAAAAGCAAGGTAAAACTCCTTGAGGCCAGAGCTGAGAATGCAGAAAACCGGAATCGCTGGAATAATCTCAGGCTTATCGGCCTCCTGGAAGGAGAGGAGGGCGCGGACCCGGTGGCATTCACAGAAAACCTCCTACCTACTCTCCTGCCTAGGGCCCACTTCTCGCCGCACTTTTCTATTGAACGTGCCCATCGTATGCCGGCAACCAAGAGACCGCCAGGGGCCCAGCCGCGAACATTTATATTCAAACTTTTGCACTACTGTGATCGAGACACAGTGCTCTGGGAGTTATGTGTGCAGGGAGAGCTCAAGTTTGAAAACGTGAAGCTGCTCATTTTTCCGGATTACACAGTTGAGACCCAACGGCAACGCAAATCTTTTGACCAAGTTCGTGCCAAACTGCGTGAAAAAGGCTACAAATACAGCACACTTTTCCGTGGTAAACTTCAGGTACAAGATGGCGACCACGTACTCTTTTTCACCTTCCCTGCAAAAGCAACCGCATGGCTTGAGATGCAGAGCAGGTAGGCTATAGAGTTGCTCTTACACCTAACTTCTTTATTAACTTTCCTCATGGATGACCTGAGAATGCTCAGTCCTTAAAATACAGCGGCACAGGTTCACAGTAACCCCCCTGGAACAGGTATATAAACTATTGCCTTCATGCAGACTTTATGCACCAATGGGAACTTTAATGGATCCTATGCTAGGCTGCCTTACATGCTGGATTATCCTGTTTAAGCACTCGCCTGGCACTCACCTAGACAGCTCTAAGAGCCGCAGCACCATCCTGCATACCCACATAGGAGATATACTCTGAAGCTGCCTTTACATTGCATACATGGGAATTTGATAAACCCGGAAGGCACGCACACACTCAGTGATAAGCTTGTTGCCGCTACCTCCTTCACAGTTCATCAGGACTCCTGGGGATGGATTACAACTAGTGTGTGGGGTGAGAGCTAACCTTTTGTCCCTTATCTCCCAGTCGATCATGCCAAGGCATTGTTATTAACATGAAACGTTATCCTAACTGATGACCCCTTCAGTACAGCTTTGCTTATGATATGAATGGGAGCAGACCGGGAACATACTGATTGATAACTGTTGGAAACATGGTTGAATTGTTGCTAAGGATTGTGCCCCTGGCTTGCCAGGAGGATTACTCCACAGAATCCTGTTCGGGACCACACACCCTTACAGTGACCTGACTTCTCTGCAGGGGGTGTAATACTTCTTGCACACGGACCCCTATTTGCCAGACACCATGTCTGTGAGGTTTTGGGGAGGTAGGCCCCTCCTGGATTTGTGGGGGGGGGGGGGCGGAGAGGGGATGTTATGTTTGAGTTGTGTGTTTATAGATGTGGGTTTATAGCTGTGTGATGCATGTCGACTCGTTTCATACTCTGCCTTGGGCGTTGCTCCGTCTGGCTCCGGGTCATGATCATCAGTCATCTACTTATTAAATGGTCTACCTATCCTGACAAAAAATGCCCACAAAACCACTATGTCTCTTGATATGCTCTCCTGGAACACCCGGGGACTGAATTCCCCAATCAAACTCTCCCTAGTGTTTCAATTTATAAAGACGCATAATCCGCACATATTCGTTCTTCAGGAGACCCACTTAGTGGTTGGTAGGACCCTAAGCTTTAAAAAGGCATGGGTGGCTCATCATTATCATGACACATATTCTAATTTTGCTAGAGGGATCAGTTTCCTGATAGGTAGATCATTACCCTTTAAATTGCTGGATTTGGCCCTCGATCCGGACGGGAGATACGTGGTTATTCACGCCCCTTAACAGGGGTGTGGTTAAGATGGCGGACTGAGGGGACGTGCTGGCACGAGCTCCGCAGCGTCATGCCATACTATCCGCTTAAAAAGGGACTACATTGGGCCGGTCTGCCCCTATTTCTACTACAAGTGCCCGGTATGCGCAGGGGTGGTCCCGGGACTCGGCGCAAGGGAGCACTGCCACACAAACAATCAGGTGACAAAGCAGGCCCAGCGAACCCTCTCCGGCATGGCGACGCAAACAGCCCCTGGAGATTCGAGGGAGGAGGACCGCTTCACAGCCCTCATGCATGCGATCACTGGATGCCTATCCACTATCTCCAACTGCCAGGCCACCCTCACTGAGAAAATAGACCACCCTCAAACGGACGTTGGCCAGCTGCGGAGGGACATGGACAAGGTGAGAGACCGGTTGAAGGAAGCTGAGAAGCGCGTGGGTGAGTCTGAGGACACCCTGCGGGACCACAATGCCTCTATCCGTACCCTTCCAGTCAAAATGAAAGCTCTGGAATCCAGGGCCAAGGACAGTGAGAATCGCAGTCGCAGAAACAACCTGTAAGTGGTGGGGCTCCCAGAGGACGTGGAGGGACAAGACCCTGTGTCCTTCATGGAGCAGCTGCTGCGCACCTTGCTCCCTCAGGCACCATTTTCAGCACATTTTGTAGTGGAGAGAGCCCACAGGATGCCTCTGGTCCGGGGCCCACAAGGGGGCCCACCGCATACCTTCATCTTCCGATTGCTGAACTTTCGGGACCGTGACCTAGTGCTCAGAGAGGCGAGGAAGGTGGATGAGCTAAAATTAGAAAATGCAAAGCTGATGGTTTTCCCCAACTACCCATGGAATAAAGTACAGTATGTTGTTTCCTGCTCGGCTGAGGTAGTAGACGGGGAAACTACCTGTTTTTTCACATCCCCTGAAGATGCGTCACAATGGCTGGATACCCTACCCGTCAGACGATGAGTACGAACCTTCTCTACAGCAATCCCCCTTCTTTTACAGAGTAGCCCTTCCCAGCTCTTGACCTCATGTTGGGCTGACACAAACCCCCCCTGGATCATTGATGGTCAGCTCATGGTAATGTATAAGACTATATGCAATGTGCCCTTTCTATGTCTCTGTCACTATTGCTTGCCCTGTGGACCACTGGGTATGAATCAGTGTAGCCCCATCTTATCCAGCTGTCACTCATTCCCTCTTCCTTCCTTTTTTAGGCCGCATGGGACCATTTCAAGGTCTGCTGGAACCCTGACTAACCTGGCTGGCAGCTTGCTGGGGGGGGGGTCCACATGGTGCGCACCCTGAGCTGACTAACTTCATTCTATTTTGCCTCCAACCAGCCCTATATTTGCCTGCAACAGATATGAACCATACTGGTGACAGCCGGACGCTTTCCTGATTGTGCCACCTGATGCTGGATAATGACTGTGGGTTCTGAGGCTTGTTGCCACCATGCGAAAATTTGCACTGGGAAAGACTGTAAATTTTTTCTCTCCCCCCGTTTCCTTACATTATATCTAGGTCTGTTCTAAGGTTAATAATGACTGTTTGTAACAAAGCCTGTGCCCCTAGCTTATGCTAGGTGTTATGCCACCCATGGATGGTGGACTAAATACGTTCCCTTGTTCATTATTATGCTGGTTGGCTACAGCGGACTGTGCTGAGAACATGTCCCAACTATGTCGACAGGCCGCTAGCCTTGCCTTTAGCCCCCACTAGGCCTATCCTTATTTTTTCTTATTTGTGTTCCATTTTGGTTAGGGGATGAAGCACTCCAAAGTTCCAGGGGTGAATGTGCGGGGTGGGGGTGGTTATATTGGTTTGTAAGTTTGGTTCTGATGCTTTTACATTGCAGTGGTATCTCTGTAGAGTGGTATAGATTTACAACAGTGTTGGCAGACGGTAGAATGGTGGGTGCCAAAAACCGGGACAGGTGCCCCTCTCAGGGTCGGAGGTATTATTGCCCCCCTGTGGAATACGCTGACGCTCCTATGATATGGCTCCCTTAAATATTATCTCTTGGAATACCAGAAGCCTTAATGATAAAACCAAAAGGTCGCTGGTATTTACATACCTAATAAAAGTATAAACCCCACTTGTGTATCCTAGAGGAGACTCACCTGGTGGGCAGTAAAATCCTAAGCCTCAAAAAACCTTGGGTGGGGCATCATTATCATGCTACCTATTCTAACTATGCCAGGGGAGTCAGTATACTTGTCCACAAGTCTCTGACTTATGAGCTGTTACAGGTTACAACTGACCCGGAGGGGAGGTATGTCTTATTGCATGTGATTATTGATACTATAGAATTGTTGAAAGTGGGCATATACTTACCTCCACCTAAAAGGGTATCTTTATTGAACCACCTTCCAACTCTCCTCTCTGAATTCCCTACTGACAACATTATTATTGCAGGGGATTTCAATATGCTGCTGTGCCCTGCCCTGGATAAGCTGCCTCCTGGGATGACCGATGTGTGGAGGTGGAAACACCCTGACGTGAAGGCCTACTCCTGCCACTCAACCTCCTACGATACAATGTCTTGCATAGACCTAAGAGTTCAGGAGATATCCATGCTCCCACGTGGCATCTCTGACCATGCCCTCATGCTCTGCAACACCCCCCTCAGAGCAACTATGGAGAGTTTCTCGTTACTGGATATCAGATCCCACATTTGAAATCAAGATGGCTAAACATATTTCAGACTATTGGGTCACTAATTCCTTGCGGGGACACTTTCAGTCCACTATCTCTCGGGCCCGACGCAATGCGATGATCACCATAGAAGAGGCAGAAACTAAAGCGCAAGACTTGGAATCCCAGTATATCCTGACTAATAATCCCATCACTCACCTTGGTATGCAAGCGGCCTACCGTGAGGTGGCACTGCTCCGAGTGTCTAAGGCCAAGAAACGCCAATTCGCACAGTCACAGTGCATTTTTGAGCAGGGGGAGAAAACCGGCAAACTCCTGGCATGGCAAGCTAGGGAACAACATCCGATGGCCAACATAGTCGACATGACGAAAACGGATCTCTGGTGAAAGACCCGGTGGCCATTAATACTCGTTTTTTGCCTTGTATTACCAGAACTTATATTCCTCCAGGGCGACCTATGCAGAAGGGGACATGCATTCTTATCTGTCCCGGATCACCTTTCCTACGTTCACATTAGAGATGCGCTGGAAAATGGACAGCCCAATTACATTACGGGAGGTTCAACAAGCCCTAGGCACCCTGCAGGCTGGGAAGACCCCGGGGGTGGACGAATTTCCCTCTGAGGTTTACAAGCAATACAGAGAACAGTTGACGCATAAACTACATGACACCCTTCTTGCCGCCCTCGAGCAAGGCTCCCTCCCGTCCTCCATGGCGGAGGTTATTATAGTCGTGGTCCCTAAACCTGGCAAAGATCCTGAGGATTGTGGCTCATACAGACCTATATCCTTACTTAATGTGTACGCTAAGATTTTGGCCAAGGTCCTTGCCAGGAGGATTCATGCTGATAATAGATGACCAAACGGGTTTTATGCCGGGGACGGGTACGGGCATCAACCTTTGGAAGCTGTACACAGTTCTGTCCTCAGAGGACTCACTCCAGGACTCTGACGCAGAGGCCTCCCTGGATGCAGAAAAAGCATGTGACTCGGTAGAGTGGAACTATCTGTGGGAGGTCCTGCGCCGCTTTGGGTTTGGCCCTAAATTTATCTCGTGGGTGCAGGCCCTGTACAAGTCTCCGACGGCTAGGGTACGCACTGGCTCGTCCCTCTCTCCTCTCCTTTCCCTTCATCGGGGTACTAGGCAAGGGTGTCCCCTCTCACCAGAACTCTAATAGGGCAGGTCCACAAAAAGATCTCCCTCTATGCAGATGATACCCTCCTCTATCTTAGGAACGTCCCGGTTTCTCTCCCTGTGGCCCTGTCAATTATAGATGAATTTGGTAGCTAGTCAGGTATATGTATCAATTGGGATAAATCTGTCCTGTTCCCGCTTCGCTCCGGGGAGACTCTACTCCCCCTGGTCACACAGCTACATGAGGTCACACAATTTAAATATCTGGGTGTACTGATACATAGATATCTTGCTCAATTCATCCCTCTAAACCTGGTTCAGGTGGTATCCCTCCTGACTCGAAAATGTGCTGCCTGGAAGTTGTTGCCTCTCACTCCGATCGGGTGGGTTAATCTCATAAAAATGTCTATACTTCCTAAATTTACATACCTTTTCCGTCACACCCCAGTAACTATTCCCACTACTTTTTTCAAAAAGCTGGATAGTATAATAATTGCATTAGTGTGGAATGGCGGCACCCCAAGACTCGCCAAGACAACCTTACAACTCCCGATCACACTCGGGGGCCTGGCCTTACCAAACTTCACTAAATATTATTGGGCTGCTGTCCTAGTGACGGTCAAATGGTGGCTATCAGAAGCCCCGGCCAACCCGGCGACTGTGCTGGAGGCGGCTATACTGGAATCATACACCGAGTTGAGGAATTTAATACATAGAGGACCAAGATCCAATCCCCATATCACTATCCCCATAAAAACCACCCTTAGGGTATGGGACATGGTGCAGGCCAAGATGGGCAAGGAGAACTGCTGGTCCCCACACGCGCCGCTATGGGGGAACCCGAGGTTCCCTCACTTTCTCTCTGTACCGAACCCGGTGGCCTGGGTGCACTTTAACATCAAATCCCTGGCTGATGTGATTAGCGACGGCGGACTACTCACCTTTGACTAACTCAAACACAGGAACCAATTGCCTAACCACATGTTTTTTAGGTATCTTCAGCTGCGCCATGCGTACCAGGCCCAGTTCACTGCTGGTGTGACCCTTGAGGTGGGTGGTGTAGAGGCACTCTTAAGTGTTTCTCATGGACCTAAGACTCTCTCCTCCCTGTACTCTATTCAGGTGGGGTTAGACACAGCCAAGATCACCCAACTATTCATGTGGCAGACAGATATACCCGTGCTGGTGGGTGAGAACTGGGAGGAGGGGATCCAACAGTATCTGCCGTTGATGATCTCAGCAAGGGATAGGTTTATACAAGTGAAATTTCTCCTTAGGGTATATTATACCCTGGAGAAACTAGCCAGGATATTTCCAGGGACCGACCAACTTTGCCATAGATGCAGGACAGAGACAGGCACCTCTGTCCATGTAGTATGGACTTGCCCCAAAGCGCAGTACTTCTGGACTAAAGTACTTCATAACATTAATAGAATTGGGGGACTGGAGGTGCCTGCTCCTTGGCATCTGTGATGCTTTAGAGGCCCCGCAGGCTAAAAAGCTCTTTGTATTTTATGCAGCCTTCTACGCTAGGAAGGCAATACTTATCCAATGGAATAAAACACTCCCCCTGACACCTCGTCAGTGAAAGGATCTGATCAATGCAGCCCTGCCCTTGTACAAATTAATGTATGCTGGGCGTAACTGTCCGAAAAAAATTGATAAAATATGGGGGGCATGGGTTCAGGAGCAGCGACTACCTTTGGAATAGGGAGCGAGGAGCATATTTGAATTACTGACTAGAATACAGCAATTCTGTAGTGTTCGAGAGATTGAAGACGCTGGCCCTGTCAGGCCAAGCTCCTAAACTCACTTGCTGATGGAGATTCCCCCCCCCCCCGTCCCTCCCCACTGCCCTTATCTATACACTAAATGACATGTGGGCGAATAGCCCCCTCAGGACAGTAACTGTTGTGAACCTGGGGACATTGCTCCCAGCAATGGGATCCCCCCCCCCCCATCCTTCTCCCTCGCCCTCTATACAACCTATAACTTATAAGTTACAGGTCACAGGTATAGATATGTCAGGAGTCACGGTTCCGCCATTTTGATTGTCTAAATATCTATTATCCGCTGTTGTACACTGTGAATCTTATATCCCCACTGTGAATGTACCACTGCTAATTCTTGTTATGTCTGAAACATAAATAAACTTTACATTAAAAAAAAAAAAAAAGATGTATTGCTTAACATGAATTATAGTAGTTATGTATATACCTCTTCTTGCTTCAATCAAATTCCTCAATCAAATCACTGCCAAAATAGCTGCCTATGCCTCTGACAATGTGGTCATCCTGGGAGATTGTAACCTGGTCCCAGATATTGCCATTGCTAGAATGACGCCGGGCGGGATCTCGGGCGCGGAACTTATGACATGGGCGGAGACTTATGGGTTGGTGGGTGCATGGAGGTGGAAAATCCCACTGAGAGGGCTTATACCTGCCACTCAGCTTCCTATAGGACATTCTCCTGCACAGAACTGATTTACATAGGCAGATCTCTCCTCCCCAGGGTACAGGAAGTCCGGATTCTTCCCAGAGGGGTCTCAGACCACACTCCCATGCTCCTAGGACTAGACGTCTTGTCTGACCTCTCTGACAGACTATGGAGACTTTCCAGATTCTGGATCACAGATGAGGATATTGACAGTAGATTCTTAGGAGAGTCTGAGGGGATGGGACGCATACAAAGCTTTCGCCCGTGGACAATACCTAATGATAATAAGTCAGGTGCAAAAGAAACGACAAGCTGAACTGACTAGGGCTGAGGCAAAAGCTGTGAGACAGGAGGGCTTATATGTAAGAACTCGAGACCGGCATCACCAAGGATTGAGAGGAACTAGTCTCCCAAAAAATAGCTGGACTTTATGGGCACATCAAAGGATGGAGATACAACAAATTAAAACGAATATACTTTATTTAAAAAATGGCTTAAAAATTGACATATACAAATAAACATAAAAAGCACCCTCGTAAGAAAAGGACTGAGCACCACCCATAGGACAAGGAAAGGAAAGGAGAAATGGGGTCTGGTATAGTTTAGGGTAAACAATTGTCATAAGGTATGTAAATATAGACCCAAACATGACTCCGTCCTGGTCTGTCGATGCGTTTCGCTTTAAGACAAAGCTTATGATGGAAGAGTTGGGGTACAATATAGGCAAGACCCGCAACACTATGCACAGCGGACCTCCCTGACTCAGAAGGTAGTATCCTTACGGACAGCACTAACAGAAAAAAGATGCTTTATCAGACACAATGCATCTTAGAACAGGGGGAGCGCACGGGAAAATTACTGGCTTGGCTAGCTAGAGAACAGGTGAGTGGAGTCACTGTCCCCTACATACTAGACTCCTCGGGCACTCGTAGGACTGAACCTGCGGACATAAATGAATGCTCTGCTACTTACTACCACTCCCTATATAGCTCCCGGGTAGCATATGACCAAGACGAACTGGTCTCCTATCTGGATGCCATAGACCTGCCGGTACTTACTGAGACTTACCGTAAAAAAACTGGAAGCTCCTATCCCTGAGATAGAGATACAAAAAGCCTTAATATCCCTACAGTCTGGCAAGACCCCTGGGCCCGCATGGCATACCGACCAAATTTTGTAAGACCTACGTGGAAACACTAACCCCAAGCTTATAAGCCCTACTTTCAGGATCATTTGAGGCGGGTGGCCTACCGGATTCCATGGGCGAAGCAATAATTGTGGTGATACCTAAGCCAGGAAAGGACCCCTCCCAGTGCTCAGCCTATCGCCCAATCTCCCTCTTGAATGTAGATGCAAAGTTAGTGGCAAAAATTCTAGCTAACAGGCTAAACACAGTGATAACTGAGTTATTTCATCTTGATCAGATGGGATTCATGCCAGGGAGGGGCACAGACATAAACATCCGTCGACTCTACACACACACATGAAGATGGCTGCCTCAGAGGAGGCAGGGGTGGTGGCCTCACTCGACGCAGAGAAAGCCTCGGTCGAGTGGGGCTACCTCTGGGCGGTCTTGGCGAGATTCGGGAACAGCCCTGTCTTTTTGGCTTGGTTGAGACTACTGTACGCCAATCTGCGAGAAAGGGTCCGAACCAACAATAGTCTCTCTGGTAGGGGCACCCGGCAGGGATGCCCACTTTCTCCGGGGCTGTTTGCTCTTGCATTAGAACCACTGGCCGTCCTCCTTAGGGCAGAACAGTGGGTGAAGGGGATAATGATAGGTAGAGGAGAAAATAGCATTGTATGCTGATGACTCCCTGTTGTTCTTGGCAGATGCCACTTCCTCTCTCAGAACGGCATTGGCACTTTTTGACCAATTTGGCAGATACTCCAGTATTCACATAAATTGGGAAAAGTCCCTGCTCTTCCCGCTGCACCCCTTGACTCCTTGGACAAACACGCAGACACCGCTGAAATGGGTTGAGGAGTTCTCATACCTAGGGGTGAGGGTGGGATCCAAGACTGAAGACTAACTAGAGCGTAACCTCTATCCCCTGCTGACACAATTTACACAGAGATGTAACTCATGGCGTTACCTCCCCCTAACACCTGTGGGATGGGTTAACTTGCTCAAAATGGCGTACCTTCCGAAATTTCTGTACTTTTTTAGGAACACCCCGATACGCATACCAAAATCCTTCTTCCTCCGCATAGAAGGAATAATTGTGACCTTTGTGTGGGCAGGGCGAATCCCTAGGGTGGCCAAAAAGATATTATATCTTCCGCTTTCTAACGGAGGCCTAGCACTCCCCAACTTCCAGATCTATTATTGGGCGGCGGTGCTGGTCACTGTCAGATGGTGGTTCTTCCAGCCTAGAAAAAACTCAGTAGTGAAACTTGAAGCAGCGGTACTGGGCTCCAATGCGGCCCTTAGCAACCTGGTATATAGAGGAGTCAGGGCCCATCCAGCGATCACTATATCCATGAAAACCACGATGATGGTGTGGCAGCAGGCCAGGGCAGCGTACAAGAAAACCACATCACTTTTCTCCCCATATACCACTGTGGGGTAATTCATCTCTTCCACATTTAAACACTATCCCTGATCCGTCTATATGGGCCAATAAAGGGATCACTATGCTCAAACACATAATGGCCAATGGTAGATCCCTCACATTCAGGGAAATGAGAGAGAAATCCTCTGTGCCTAGGTCACTTGAATTTCCCTACTGGCAGTTGAGACACTGTAGGGGCCCAGTTCCCGGGAACAAGTGGTTCTGGACTCAGACGCGATAGAGCGACTACTCATTTCAGGAGTAATGGGAAAGCCACTTTCCTCCCTGTATCTATACCTCACTGTGGCCTATGACACTAAACCGACTCGGACTATGGACAAATGGAGGGCTGATATCCCAGAGCTAGGAGAGGAAGAATGTAAAGACTGTGTCTCTACATTCATACCATCCCTAATTTCAGCTAGAGATAGGTTTACACAGTTGAATTTTTTACATAGGGTATACTACACACCTCAGAGACTGGCAGCTATATACCCCCAACGTGACCCAAGGTGCATCAGATGTGCATTAGCACCTGGCTCATTCTGGCACATGGTATGGACCTGCCCCAAAATTCATATATACTGGGAGAACGTGGCAGAAATGCTTAGCACCGTGACTGGCCTGCATATTATCCTAGCCCGAGCTTAATGTTACTTAGTCACATGGAGGGCATAGAGAGTGACAGATAGAACAAACTCTGTCTTACATTTGTGCTATTTTATGCCCACTGGGAAATCCTATTACACTGAAAATCCACAGACCCCTTCACCAAGACCACATGGCTGAAGGCAGTTGATAAAGTGATACCTCTGTACAGAATCACTTATGAGAGTAGGAGATGCCCACACAAATTAAAATTAAAATTTGGGCCAATTGGATAGAGGCACGTGGATGTACTCAGGATTGAAAATCCAAACTCGGCACAGTGTACCCCCCGCCCCCCAGCCATAGTGACCACAAATCCAGATTTGTCTCCATCAGTAGATCTCCTCCCTGCCATGCTCTTCTCCTTCTCTCCCTCTCCCCCCCGCCCTTCTCCCCTTCCTCCCTCCCCTCCTTTACCCCTCCAACTAACCCCTCTCGAGCCCCCTTATCAGGCTACCCTATCCAGTGCCTCCTGTCCCCTCCTGCGTCCCTGCCCCCCCATTCTTCCCCTCCCCCCTCCCCTCCCCAGACAGGGGGACCTTCGCACATTAAGAACAAGGCAAACCAATGTGGATTTACCAATGTGGTTGGGGTCCCCCAACCCTATAAAACATGCACTAGTCACTCCCATACCATAAAAGGCCACACTGGACCCCACCAATCTTAACAACCTAAGACCCATCTCCTTACTCCCTTTTGCTTCCAAAATCCTTGAACGTTTAGTCTATAACCGACTGAGTGACCACCTCACTGAAAACAACCTTCTTGATCCCCTTCAGTCTGGATTTCGTCCACAGCACTCCACAGAAACTGCTCTCCTAAAACTCACAAACAACTTACTAACAGCTAAAATCAACAGTTATTATTCCGTACTCTTACTCTTGGACCTCTCTGCTGCCTTTGATACAGTTGATCACCCCCTCCTCCTCAAAAAACTCAATTTGCTTGGTCTCCATGGCTGTGCTCTCCATTGGTTTCGAATCTTACCTATCTCACCGCACCTTCAGTGTCACTTACAACTCCACTTCCTCCTCTCCAACTCCTCTTACCGTTGGGGCCACCCAAGGTTCTGTCCTTCGACTCCTACTATTCTCTATCTACACATCTTCCCTGGGTCAGCTGTTAACCTCCCATGGCTTCCGCTATCATTTATATGCCGATGACACCCAAATCTATCTCTCTACCCCTCAGCTCACCCCATCCGTCTCCTCATTACAGATCACTGATTTACTTACTGGCATATCAGCCTGGATGTCACATCACTTCCTCAAACTGAATCTATGTAAAACAGAGCTATTGATATTTCCTCCCCCACGTGCCCCTTCCCCTAACTTCTATGTTAAGATCAATGGCACAACTATTAGTGCGTCCCCACATGCCAGGGTGCTAGGGGTAACCCTAGACTCTGAACTGTCCTTTCAGGCCCACATCCAATCCCTGTCCAAAAGCCTCCGCAACATCTCTAGAATATGCCCCTTTTTAACTAATGTCACCACCAAGCTTCTTCGTCCATCTTTAGACGATCCCTGAAAACCTCTTTCTTTAAAGAAGCCTATCCTAACTAATACACTGGTTTACTTTCTACATCAGCTCATCCCCCACAGCTATTACCTTTTGTATCAATTGACCCTCCCTCTTAGATTATAAGCTCTAAAGAGCAGAGCCCTCTGGTTCCTCTTGTACCAAATTATGATGTAACTGTACTGTCTGCCTTCATTTTGTAAAGCGCTGTGCAAACTGTTGGCGCTATATAAATCCTGTATAATAATAATAATAATTAAAGTCTTAAGAATGACACTCTTTGTATAAAACCTCTGATTCTGGAAGAATAAAACGAATATGCTTTGACCTCCATCTGGTGTGTGATGTCTTTGTTGTATTCCTGGGGGCCTCTCAAAAGGGAGCATCCCAGTCATCCGTTTCTGAAGTCCCTTACAGCAGGGGTCCCCAACCTATGGGCCGCGGCCCAACACCGGGCCGTGGAACCCCTATAGCAGGGCCGCGCTGTGGAGCAGTCTGTTTTCTTAAAGGGCCGCGAAGGCTGCTCTTCACAGGACTGCAGCTGCGGCCTATGAGAGACAGAGAGAGTGACATCATCTCTCCCCGCCCGCAACAGTTTTCCCGCGATCCGCGCTGAGGACAGCCTGTGGAGAGCCTGAGGACAGCTGCCACCACATCTGGTGGCAGCCAACAGTGACAATCTGCATCTGGTGGCAGGCAAGGTGGCAAGTGGCATCCACATTAGGTGGCAGGCAATGGCAAGTTGCATCGTCATCTGGTGGCAGGCAAGTGGCATCCTCATCTGGTGGCAGGCAAGTGGCATCCTCATCTGGTGGCAGGCAATGGCAAGTGACATCCTCATCTGGTGGCAGGCAGCGTGGCAAGTGACAATCCTCATCAGGTGGCAGGCAACGTGGCATCCTCATCAGGTGGCAGGCAGCGTGGCAAGTGACAATCTGCATCTGGTGGCAGGCGACGTGGCATCCTCATCTGGTGGCAGGCAAGTGGCATCCTCATCTGGTGGCAGGCAAGTGGCATCCTCATCTGGTGGCAGGCAATGGCAAGTGGCATCCTCATTTGGTGGCAGGCAATGGCAAGTGGCATCCTCATCTGGTGGCAGGCAGCGTGGCAAGTGACAATCCTCATCAGGTGGCAGGCAACGTGGCATCCTCACCAGGTGGCAGGCAACGTGGCATCCTCATCAGGTGGCAGGCAAGTGACACGCTCGGGGCTCCCACTGATTCCAAAGTATGGTGAGTTGAATGATTTCATTTATATTATAATGCAATAATAGAAATAATGCACTTCAATCATCCTGACACCATAACAACCATGGTGCTGGGATGATTGAAGCGCTAACACCAGCCATTGCTCCAACAAATTGCCCGCGAAAAATCGCTTACCCCCTGCGCCCCTGAGCTCTGTCTGCTAATATGGGCTCTAAGAGCAAGGTTTGCAATGTGCTTATGTTTTGTGGGTGTCAGGGACAGCCCCACACTCTATAGAGAGGAATCTGTTCATTTAGTTTAGAGTCAGATGGCAAGGTTTTGTTTTCTGTTTTTGTTTGTGTTTTGAACTTGCAAACCTGAAAGAATAAACCTGACAAGCCGCCAGATTTTAAGAAACTGACATCCATGCTGAATCTTTTCCTCTGAAAAGTGATCCCCACGAGCTAATCTCCCAGACAAGGTGGAGGATTCAGGCAGCTTTCCAAGATGGAGGAATTGTTGAAAGCCAAGCGGGAAACCAACCGCCAGGTCACAGAGGCCGCTGCAGCCCAGCGGATGGAGAGTCACCAGATCATCACACCACAACAAGCGGCTCAACAGGAGATAAACCGACAGTTTGCAGAGGCCCTGCTGGAGTTAAAAAAAGGGCACGCACCCCCCATGACAGTGGAACCAAAGTTGGTACGCGCTTCTTACCACATGCAGAAGATGACACCGACAGATGATGTGGAAGTGTACCTCACAAACTTTGAAAGAGTCACTCTTTGCAAAGGATGGCCAAAAGAACAGTGGGCGGGACTGCTAGCACCATTCTTAACCGGCGAACACCAAAAAGCCTATTTCGATCTGGAATCAGATAAGGCCCAGGACTAAGAGACTCTAAAGGCAGGGATACTCGCAAGCCTGGGGCTCACCATGGCAGTCCGGGCCCAACGTGTACATCAGTGGACCTATCACACCAAAAAACCACCCCGTTCGCAGATATTCGACCTGGTTCATCTTACCAGGAAATGGCTACAGCCGGAGACTTTGCCAGGTCCCCAGTTTGTGGAGCGCGTGGTCATGGACCGCTATCTACGGGCGCTCCCTGCTGCTTTGAGGAAATGGGTCAGCCACGGGAATCCCAAAACTGCAAGCCAACTGGTGGTCCTCGTCGAGAGATACACGGCTGCTGAGGACTTATTGCGCCCATCTGCGCCCCACTCCAATGTGTCTAGAGGTGAAAGATCACCCGGTGGACCCGGTAAGACTGTTCCAGGGTTCCGGGGCTTGGGGAAATTTGATAGGACTGATACGGCTAGAGAGACTGGGGGTTCTAGACCTGGAGACTGGACAAAGAAGCCAGGTAGGACTTGGGGACCCTTCAGAGGACTGGGTATAGAACACATACAGTGCTGTGATAATGCTTATATGAAAAAACGCATTTCTCTTTTTTCACAGGTCGCATGTATAGCATCATACTCAAGTCACATGGAGAAGCAAATGTGTGTGATTGCTATTGACGGGAAAACCATCACTGCGCTGCTTGACTCTGGTAGTGTGATAAAGTTGATCAAAAGCAGCTGTGTAAATCCAGTCAGTTTACACCCTAGCACTGTCGGGGTCATTTGCATCCATGGGACACTTGTGACTACCAGACGGTGCTGGTTGAGATTGACACCCCTTGCGGCAGAGTGACCCATTCAGTGGGAGTGGTACCTTCCCTGCTTCATGAAGCCCTACTGGGGAGGTATTTTCCCCATTTTTGGAGGTTGTGGGAAGGCACAGAGAGCCTGGAGGAAAGAGCTCCCCCTGCTGAGGAGGCATGAAAGTTTTCACCATACCCTTTTTGCCAAACAGAGGGAGAGATTGGTGGCAGGACCAAGGAAGAAGGATACCCTCTTCCTTTTCCTGTAATGCCGAGGAACCAGAGGAGCCGGAAGATAGCTCCCAGCAGGTGGCTAATGTCCCAGACCATGTCTCTGTCCCTGACAGTGAAAGTGAACCGAATGTAGTCCCTGACTTAGAGGTCCGGAGAGAGGACTTCTGTACAGAAAAACTATGGGATGTCACTCTCCTCAGAGCCAGAAAAAACATAAAGGTGATGGATGGGGAACCTGTGGATCCTAATTGGGGGGTGTCTTTTCCTTACATGGCGCTTAAAAATGAATTGTTGTATCAGGTGGTGAAACACATTGAGGACGAACTGGAACATCTAGTGGTTCCCAAACCCTTCCGCCTGATAGTGCTATATCTGGCTCATGGTCATGTAATGGGGGGACATCTGGGTATGGAGAAAACCAGGAAGAGAATAACCCAGAGATTTTTCTGGCCTGGGTTGTATGCAGACGTCAAAGAATACAGTTAGTCATGCCCTGAGTGTCAAATGACAGCCCCGTCACCCCATTTTCGTAGTCCCCTTGCCCCACTTCCCATAATTGAAGTGCCATTTGAGCAAATTGACATGGATCTCAGGAGACCAGTAGTAAAATCTGCCCACGGACACCAGCACATTCTGGTGATCCTGGACTATGCGGCCCGCTATCCTGAGGCCATACCCTTGCGGAATACCTCTGCTAAGACTATCACTAAGGAACTGGTCCAGGTGTTTAGTCGGGTGGGGATCCCTAAAGAAATCTTGATGGATCAGAGTACCCCATTCATGTCCAGAGTGACCAGAGAATTGTGCAAGTTGTACAAAATTTCCCATCTCCAAACCTCTGTTTACCACCTCCAAAATGACGGTCTGGTGGAAAGGTTAAGACTAGTGTTGAGCGAACCCGGACTGTAACGTTCGGGTCCGTACCGAACTTTAGGGTGTCCGTGGCACGGACCCGGACCCGGACATTTCAAAAATCGTTCGGGTTCGGTCCGGGGTTCTGCTATTTTACTCCACGTGTTGAGAAGCTGCAGGGCAGCCAATCAACAAGTGTTTCACTGGTTTGCCCTTAGAAGCCATCACAGCCATGCCTACTAATGGCATGGCTGTGATTGGCCGGTGCATCATGTGACCCAGCCTCTTTATAAGCTGGAGTCACAGTGCTGCAGTCACATGCTCCTTGGGTTAGTATAGGGAAAGGTAGCTGACGGCGTGAGGGACAGATTTTAGCCATTTTAAGACCTGATCCTGCATCCTGAGATAGATTACTTTACTACTGCTGTCTGTGCTGTTGCTCTGAGGACAGATAGCAGAAATTAGAGATTTCACATACCGCTGCTTTGAGTTGCAGATCAAGCTCTGCATAGAACAACGATCGCTACGATCGTGCTCTACGATCAGATTGTTGGGGGAATTTGAGATTTCAAATACCGCTGCTTAGAGT
>BLSH010406764.1:485837-498630 GCA_018402905.1 Glandirana rugosa
ACGGTAAAACGGTCCTTAAATGAAAGCTGGCACCCCTGATCGTGGTCGTGAGACAGAGGTCCTAACTTTCAAGCCGAAAACCGTGGGGTTAACATTTGGGAAGAGACCCGAAGGACCCGAACGAGGTATACGAGAGTATGTTTCCCGTCCTGTCGACGCTAAACTAGGACGTAGTTCCTCTGCACGAGATACTACGAAGATATACCCCACCGGAGAAGAAGAGTGCAGAGAAAACACTGTGGATCGTCGGGGGGACCCTACAGATGGTATGTTCTCAAGTTTCCCCCTTATGGGACATCTTGGTGGACATAGTGCGATCGTTCGGGTTCCGTCCGGACCCGGACCCGGACTTTGTCCCGAGGTTCGGACGGACCAGCAGAACCCGAACTTCCAGGTGTTCGCTCAACTCTAGTTAAGACCCTCAAGAGTATGCTAAAAAAGGTGGTGGAAAAAGATGGGCGAAATTGGGATTTTTTGCTGCCGTACCTCATGTGTGCCATACAGGTGGTTCTACAGGGTATTCCCCCTTTGAACTCTTGTATGGTAGACATCCCAGGGGGGCTGCTAGGTGTCACAAAAGAGACGTGAGAAGAAGAGGCCACCCCATATAGAAGCATCATAGAGCACGTCTCCTTGATGCAGGATCAAATCGCAGCTGTCCTGCCCTTTGTATGAGAGCATATGGAGCAAGCCCAGGAAGCCCAGAGAAGGGTTTACAATTGGGGTGCCAAAAGCCGAACTTTCAATCCTGGAGACAGAGTGCTGGTGCTAGTCCCCACGGTCGAAAGTAAATTCCTGGCAAAATGGCAGGGTCCCTTTGAGACTAGGGAAAGAGTAGGGGAAGTAAACTACAAAGTTTACCAGCCTGGGAAAAGGAAACCGGAGCAGATTTACCATGTTAATCTCCTAAAACCATGGAAGGACAGAGAGAGTTTAGTGGCAGTGCCCACTCCCCAAAAGGACAGGTTAGCCCTGACCCTGGATGTCCCCATAACCGAGTTCTTGTCATTGACGCAACAAAACAACGTTAAGGAATTTGTCAGTAAAAATAGAGATTTTTTTCTCTTCCCTACCCGGACTGACCATTGTACTACAACATGAACCAGGGGTCCGTGTGACTGTAAAACCCTACCGAATAACTGAGGCTAAATGAGAGGCGGTGGCGAGAGAAATAAAAACCATGTTGGAGTTAGATGTGAAAGAGGAGTTCCACAGCGCCTGGTCGAGCCCTATTTCAGGAGGCTGCATGAAGTGTCTAAGTTTGACATATACCCGATTCCGCGGGTTGATGAACTGGTGGATAGGTTGGAAGGTGCCTGATGCATAACAACTCTAGACCTAACTAAGGGCTACTGACAGATCAGCAAAAGGAAAAAACAGCCTTCTCTACCCCCAGAGGGGTCCTTCCAATACAAGTGAATGCCGTTTGGTCTGCATGGGGCCCCTGCATCCTTTCAGAGAATGAAGGACAAAAATTGAGGCTGCATCGGCCATATGCAGTGGCCTATCTGGATGATGTCATCATCTACAGCCCAGATTGGGAATCACATCTGCCCTGGGTGCAGGCAGTGGTAGATTCGCTGAGGCTAGCAGGTTTAACAGCCAATCCGAAAAAGTGTGCCATAGATCTAGAGGAGGCCAGGGTCTGATTAAGCCCCAGACCAATAAGATTGAGGCCATTCAAAAGTGTCCCCAACCGGTGAACAAGAAACAGGTTTGGGCCTTCCTGGGGATTACATGGTATTACCGACGCTTCATCCCTGACTTTGCCATCATTGCCGTCCCTCTGGCCAATCTGACAAAGGGTAGAGGGTTAGGAATGGTTGAGTGGAATCCTGAAGCTGAGAAGGCCTTCCAGAAATTGAAGCAAGCCCTTTGTGTACAGCCTGTGCTCGTGACCCCAGACTTCACAAAGGAGTTTGTCGTTCAAACCGACGCCTCTGAGGTGGGACTAGGTGCTGTTCTGTCCCAGATCAGAGACGGTGAGGAGCACCCGGCCGTCTACTTAAGCAGGAAGCTTAATAGACATGAAAGGAATTATGCCATTGTGGAGAAGGAGTGCCTGGCTATCAAGTGGGCCTTAGTGGCCCTAAAATACTACCTGCTGGGAAGGTCATTCAGGCTAGTCACCGACCATGCCCCCATTAAGTGGATGTGTAACAACCGGGAGCAAAATAGCTGGGTGACTAGGTGGTTCCTGGCCCTACAGCTGCTTAAGTTCTCAGTGGAACTCTGGGCTGGAAGGCTCCAAAATAACGCCCATGGTCTTTCCCAAGCCCACTGCATGGTCGGGACAGTTGGGGGGGATATGTGACGTTATGCGAGGTGCCACAATGGACAGGCGATACTTGTCGCCTCGCATGCAATCATTTTGAGACGACTAGCGGGAGTCCGACCCAGGTTTTGCTGGCCACCGTGGCAGAGCTGGTTCCTGCTCGGACTTTCTGGTCGACTCAAACCCCTCTCCACCTGCATTAATGACCAGAAGAGAGTAGACGAGAGCTCTATCCTGGATCTCAGAGGGAGAAAGCTGAGTGAGCTCTGTCTGCTAATTTGCAATGTACTTATGTTTTGTGGGTGTCAGGGACAGCCCCACACTATATAGAGAGGAACCTGAGTGTTTAGTTTAGCGCCGGACGGCGAGGTTATGTTTTCTGTTCTTTTATGTGTTTTTGAGCTTGCAAACCTGTAATAATAAACCTAGCAAGCCACCAGATTTCAAAGAAACTGACCTCCATGCTGAGTCTTTTCATCTGAAGAGTGATCCCCACAAGCTAATCCCCACAATAATTATATATATATATATATATATATATATATATATATATAAATATATATATAATTTTGATATTAGCTTTTTATTTGATACTGTTTGTACTTCTCACGGAACTTAAGCTCCGGCTGTGTGATTTATTGGTCATGTGATTTTTTTGATATATGTGGCTGTTCATGTTTTTGGCTTTCATCGCTACACAAAACTGCTACATTTTATTCGGAGATCCTAGAGGTAAGATGTGATTTGGCCCTATCCTGTATTTCACTTGTAGGTGTAAATTGTAGTGTTTTCTTCTATGGTGAATGCCTCATTCTGGCTTTTACCAGGAACTGGTGGATGTATGCGCTTTACAATAAGGCATGTATTTTCTTTGTTGGTTTTCACTATTCAAAATCAGCTTTTTTTAATTGTTTTTTTTGTTTTTTTTTTGCGTGCTATTATATTCCTAGACTGAATTTGACAAGGCTGAGAGTAATGTGCAAACCTCAATAATCTTGGCAACCAATCAGAATTTAGTTACCGGTACAATACTGATAGAAGTGTACTTTTAGATTTTAACACTTTGCAAACCACTCTTCATAACTAAGCCTGGCTCAAATAGACTGGACATAGATGAGACAGTTTTCCATCCAATCTAACAGATGTTAGACTAACAATGTAAATCAGCCGCTCTCAACTAGGGTTATGAGAAATTCCAGGGTTTTTCCAGAGGCTGCTAGGGGCTGCTGATTGACTTCCTTCTGAGGGTGCATGTATAGTTCTGGATCCAATGCTACAGATCTTTTGCCTGTAAAGGGGGCATTCTTCCCACCAATCACCAATGTAAGATGTATTCTTCACACTGGCCAACAATATATGATATAGTATTCCCACTGAATACCAATGTAGGGAGCATTCTTCCCACTGACTACCAATGTAAGGGACATTCTTCCCACTGATCACCAATGTAAGGGACATTCTTCTCACTGACCACAAATGTATGGGAATTCTTCCCACTGACCACCAACATATGGAATATTCTTCTCCCTGACCACCACTATAAGCATTCTTTCAGCTAACCACCAATGTAAGAGCTTCCCTCTAAACACCAATATAAAGGGACATTCTTCCCACTGATGACCATTGTAAGGTACATTCTTCCCAATGACCACCAATGTAAGCATTCTTTCCACTAATCACCAATGTAAGATCTTCGCACGGAACACCAATATAAGGGACATTATTGTTAGCAGGGTATAGATATAATGTGCTGGAAGCTTGATGCGCAGTCACGTACATGTAAATGGTTAAGTCCTGGTATCATTTTGTTTCGCAATGCCCTACACTGTAAAAACTATCCTTGCGACTAATTAGCTGTTGGATTGCTTTTACAAGCAGCGGGAGGGAGGGGAGTCGCCCCCCCCCCCACCATCCCGCAGATCCCCGGTGCTTTTTCAGGCTCTTCTGTCTCTCTGGAGAGCCCAGCATCCGATCTGGCAGTTGATATGGCTGGCCATAGAGGTGATCGGGGACCAAAACATTGCCGATCATCTCTTTGGTCTGGGAGACCGGAAGCAATGAGTATTTCATCACTTTCGGTTAGGAAGTTAGCGCATGCACTCCCCTGGCATTCAGCAGGAGCTCACACTATCTCATGCACGGTTTGCGCTGCTGAGCCACCTTGCTGCAGTATATCTTCGGAAGGCGGTCAGCAAGTGGTTAAAGTCTTGCAGTTTACCCTCTTGAAAAAGCAGAAACAGCTTGAGTAGAAAATCCTGTCCCCAGCCAGCATACTCCAGGGAAGGACCCTTGCTTTCTGTGGGGGTAAATATGTGAGGTCTCTCTGAGGTTCATCATGACCCCTGCTGAATCAGAGATATAGCTCTCCATTCAGCAGAGAGTGTGTACTTTGCTAATTGCAAAGCTATAGATAATACTCAGCATGAGTTGTGCTGGAGCTCTACAGAAAGATCACTGCTTCCCCACAGATAGCAAGAATCCAGTCCTACAGGAGGAGACCCCTGTGCGTGGGGCAGAAATCTGGGAAGGAAGCCATCAGGAAGATACCCAGCTAGGCTAAGCTGGGGGGGGGGGGCTATTTGCAAGCTCAATTCCAGGAATCAAGTTGGCTCTGGAAAAGCTTTCTAGAGAGCCAGGAGAAAGTTGATGGGAAAAAGTCTAGCTGTCCTATGGTGGTGTGAGTGGAGGGGATGAGGATCTGGTCATTAATCTAGTATAGAGGCCAAATGGGTCAGTAGAAAATGGTGGGGACTAACAACTACCATATCCCTTAAAATATATGTATTTTGTTAGAACTACTTTTACCCCTGAGATATTTAGGTAGGAGTCACCAGTAGTAATTTAACATATAAGATATAATGTGATAGTTGTACACATTTTTATTGAAGCATTTAGATTAAAATAGTGTTAAAAGATGAAACGCAGATTAAAATATCAAGCAATTACAGATTATGTCACACGTAAAGTACACAGAACAGGTAAGTAAACAGTAAGTATAGTCACGCTAGCAAATATTTTTGCTGGAGAGTCCCAACATGTTTCAAATTTTTTTTTTTTCTCGGTAGTCTTTTCCTTCTTCAGGGTACATATAGCGTGTGTACTTTTGCAGTCTACAAAATGTATACAAACATTAGTGTTATACAGTACATAGGTACAATTATTTTTTTTTTTTTACTGGCGGATATACAAAATACAACATATGGTGCAGAAACATAGACCAATCATTTTGTGTTATATCCATATTAAGACACAGTTTCATGGCAACAAAGATGCATAGGGTACCAGGTATCTGTGATACATACAATGATATTAAGTGTATCACCAATCTCAATTGAAAATGCAGTATGGCAATCAAAGTTCGAATGACTCTGGACCCAAAAACAGTAACTAGAGCATCACATGAAGTAGTAGGAAATCCTTGATACTTACATAGCGTCTGTAATGCTGAATGCACTCCCAGCCTCAGTCTCTTATTGGGCAAAGAGAGGGATGGGAAAGAAAAGAGACATTTTACGTCTCATTATCATCAAGTCGTATGTCAATCATTATCCGTCACTTCCACAGACACGTCAGTATAATCCCATATCAGTCCTAATTAATAGGATATATTTTACGGAGCCACCTAACCAAAAGGGTCAAATTATAGATAAGTACTTCCCCTTAAATAGTAGTCCGGTGGGGTATAACCAGCTAGGGGGTATGTATGGCGGTCACCGGGATAAGTGATGTGAAGTTATGTGTCTGTTCCTGATAGGGAAAGAGAAAGGGGTGGGAGGCATAGGAGGCAGGGTAAAGTGGCCACAGAGTAAGATAAGGCTGTCTCTTCCTTAGAAGTGTGAGGTATAATGCTGTGAGGAAAGCAAAAGACAAAGGAAAAGGTATTAAAGTCCATGAAGGAAAAATGTTCAAACCATCTAGTATGCATCATGATGAAGAGGGGAGGAATGCTTACGGTCACCGTGATATTTTAATCTGTGTTTCATCTTTTAACACTATTTTAATCTAAATGCTTCAATAAAAATATGTACAACTACCATCTTATATGTTAAATTACTATTGGTGACTCCTACCTAAATATCCCATGGGTAAAAGTAGTTCTAACAAAATACATATGGTGGTGTGAGTCTACATCTCCCTCACTAGACAGAGCATGATGGGTATTGGCAGGAGGCAATCGATGATCCTGTAGCTATGTCAGTAAAGGATCCCAGTGCAGAAGAGTAGTCACACTGTGTTGCTTTTAAACTCTGGAAGGAGTACTAGTCACCATCAGCTTAGAGATATTCATTCTTTGTGCACAGTGTAGCCAGAAGGTTGAGGATTCCTCAAGTTCTACAGTTTATCAGGCTTCTCTCTTGGTCCTGATAAGTAAGAAAGATGGAAGCCTGTGGTTCACTGTGGACTATCGCAAGTTGAACGCCTGCACCCAACAGGACGACTACCCATTACCCCAAGTAGAGGAATCACTAATGGTGTTGGGGCAGGCCAAATAGATTTCTACTGTCAAGTCCCAGTAAAAGCGCAGGATTGTGAAAAGACGGCCTTTACCACACTCTTTGGACTGTTTGAGTTTAATTGCAAGCTCTTTGGGCTGAGCAATGCCCCCAACACTTTTCAGCACTTAATAGAAAGGTGCTTGGAGACTTCCATTTCGAGTCTGTGCTAGTCTATCTGGAGGATATCATAAGACTTTTAAGGACCATGTCCAACACTTGGACCAAGCATTTGGTCACCTAGCACAGTATAGACTAAAACTCAAACCCAGTAAATGCAGCCTGCTGAGACAGAAGATCCAATACATCAGGCATGTTGTGGAGGCTGGCGGGGTCTCTCCAGATCCAGCCAAGGTCCAGGCTGTTCAGGACAGGCATCCCCCAAAGACTGTTACAGAACTGTGCTCCTTCTTGGGGTTGGTTGGGTACTAGCAGCAGATCATCCTGAAGTTTGCCCAAATAGCCGCTCCACTTACCCAACTGCTGAGCAGCCAACCCACCAAAAATAAGAACAGCCCATCACCCTATATTTAGGTTTAATGTTGTAATCCCCAGCAACAGGCCTTTAAAACATTAAAACAGAAGTTGACCTCGGCAACCTTGCTGGCTTATGCAGACTACACCAATCCCTTCTGGGTGTATACCTTGCTGGTTTATGCAGACTACACCAATCTCTCCCGGGTGTATACCGACGGAAGCCTGCAAGGCCTGGGAGTTGAACTAGCTCAAGTACAGAACAGTTGGATGGGTGATTGCCTAAGCCAGCTGCAGCTTTTTGCCTATGGTGAAGAACTCTCACAACTACAACTACTTTAAACTGGAGTTACTGGCCCTGGTGTGGTCCCTCATCAAGAAATGTGCAGAGTACCTCACCGGAGTGGAGATAGAAGCCTTCACAGACAAAAACCTGCTGCCCTACTTGGATACAGCAAAGTTAGGGCTGCTGGAACAGTGATGGGTCAATCGCCTCACCCAGTTCAAGTACAAAATCTATTACAAACCCAGGAAGCTTTTTGGACATGCAGACGCTCTGTCACGATATCCAGTGGAGCACCCAGGGGAAGATGTGGACGTTAGCCAAGAGGACATGGAAGTAGCCTCTGTCCTGCCCGCAGCAACCTCTTCAAACTCCCTCAAGGAGCAGTGCCATGTTCCCCAAGAGGGACCTGGTGAAATCTACACCCGAGAGAAGTAAGCACTGTTTCAACAAAAGGATCCTGATCTTATGCAGATGCAATGCTTTCTCTCACGACAGCGTAAGCTGTGCTCCCCTTGAATGCCAAATCTAACACCGCCCGAGCAATCCTAAAGCAATGGGATCAGCTCAAGATGTGGGATAATGTCCTATATCATCAGGCACGCATTCCTACGGAACATTGGGACATATTACGGGTTGTGATCCCCTCTTCACCTATTCTTTAAGTATGCTGGGTGCTGCACGCTACAAGCATTCATTTCAGGGATGATCGAAGAGTCCCTAGTCAGAAGGTACCTTTTCTGCCTGTAGCTGGGTTCAGAATGATTGTCAGGAAAGTGAGACTTGCTCTGTACACAAATACCCTCCTGAAAAGACCACATCAATGTCCATTTCTACATCGGAGCCCTTCAAATTGATCACCATGGATTTTCTGATGATATCCAGCTCGTCTTCGGGATATCTCTATGCCCTGGTTTTTCTTTTACCACTTTACCGAGTTTGCAGTAGTGGTCCCAACCAAGGACCAAATGGCTCTGACCATGTCTAAGCTATTCTGGGAACATGTGGTACCAAGGCCCGAACATTGAATCAGTTCTTCTCTGAATTGTGTTGACTTAGTGGCATCAGGAAGTTGCATACAACGCCATACCATTCCAGGGTAAGAGGCCTGTGACTGGTCCAACTGTATTTATGGGAGTTTTAGAAAACTTGTATAAAGATGACTGGAAGGGGGGGGGATATATTTTTTCCTTTAATGGGAATCTACAGGGTGGGCCATTTATATGGATACACCTTAATAAAATGGGAATGGTTGGTGATATTAACTTCCTGTTTGTGGCACATTAGTATATGTGAGGGGGGAAACTTTTCAAGATGGGTGGTGACCATGGTGGCCATTTTGAATTTAACTTTTGTTTTTTCAATAGGAAGAGGGTCATGTGACACATCAAACTTATTGGGAATTTCACAAGAAAAACAATGGCGTGCTTGGGTTTAACATAACTTTATTCTTTCATGAGTTATTTACAAGTTTCTGACCACTTATAAAATGTGTTCAATGTGCTGCCCATTGTGTTGGATTGTCAATGCAACCCTCTTCTCCCACTCACAGAATTCCACATAGGTGTTCGATTTGGTTCAGGAGACATACTTGGCCACTGGATCACTTTCACCCTGTTGTTTTTCAGAAATGCAACAGTGGCCTTAAATGTGTGTTTTGGATCATTGTCACGTTGGAAAAGTGCACGACGACCAGGGGCACGGAGTGATTGTAGCATCTTCTTTTCCATAAAGAGCAGTAAATCTGTGAATTCATGATACCATCAATGAAGTGTAGCTCCCCGACACCAGCAGCACTCATGCAGCCCCACAGAAGGACACTGCCACCACCATGTTTCACTGTAGGCACAATGCATTTTTCTTTGCACTCCTCACCTTTGCGACGCCGTACAGTTTTGAAGCCATCAGTTCCTAAAACATTTATCTTGATCTCATCACTCCAGAGTACAGAGTCCCAGTAGCAGTATTCTTTTTCAGCATGGGACCTGGCACAATTCTAGGAGGCCTTTTTGTGTGCATAAGCTTTGGGAGAGGCTTTCTTCGTGGACAACACCCATGCATGCCATTCCTCTGCAGTCTGCACCACATTGTGTCACGGGAAACAGTCACCCCATTTTGGCTAGCTACTTCTTTAGCTAACTGCTGTGAACTTGCATAGCGATTTTCTTCAACCTTTCTCCTCAGAAGACGCACCTGTCGAGGTGTTAACTTCCATGGACAGCCTGGGTGACTATGTGAGATGGTTGCAGCTCCATCTTTGTTAAATTTTTGGTATCACTTTTGCTACAGTATTCTGACTGATAAGTAAAACTTTGCTGATCTTCTTGTAGACTTCCCCTTTCTTGTGTAAAGAAATGATTTTCTTTCTCAGGCCTTGTGACATTTCTCTTCCATGTGGTGCCTTTGCTGACATCATGAAGTGGGAAGGGGTTTTCTTTGTTAAGTAACGCCCTTTTATAATCAACTGTCTACTGGACACCTGTTTAATTAATAATTAGACTCACCTGTAGTTGAATTGTTGTTAATTAGGATTTTGTTGTCTGAAATTTAGCTTTGCTTTTAAGGCTTTCATTGGGTGGTATTCATTTTTGCAACATGGTCTTGAATGAATTCGTTAGGAAAGATACTTTTTTTGTGTGTGCAAATTAACAAATCTTGGTTGCAATCTGTGGCTCAAATTTGTGGGAGTATTTTGTATTATAGTGTCCAATAGAAAATATTGATTCTGAAAGTAAAGGAAAGGTTTTCAGACAAATCTGTTTGGGTGTACCCATTGTACTCATTTATACTGAGCGCTGTATATATATATACACACACACACACACACAATTGTGCTCATAAGTTTAAATACCCTGGCAGAATTTATGATTTCTTGGCCATTTTTCAGAGGATATGAATGAGAACACAAAAACTTCTTTCACTCATGGTTAGTGTTTATTCATTTATTATCAATCAACTGTGTTTACTGTTTTTAAATCATAATAACAACAGAAACTACCCAAATTACCCTGATCAAAAGTTTACATACCCCAGTTCTTAATACCGTGTATTGCCCTCTTTAACATCAATTACAGCTTGAAGTCTTTTGTGGTATTTGTCGATAAGGCTCTTTATCTTCTCAGATGGTAAAGCTGCCCATTCCTCTTGGCAAAAATTCTTGGGCTGTCTTGCATGAACTGCATGTCTGAGATCTCTCCAGATTGGCTCAATGATATTGAGGTCAGGAGACTGAGATGGCCACTCCAGAACCTTCACTTTATTCTGCTGTAGCCAATGACAGGTCGACTTGGCCTTGTGTTTTGGATCATTGTCATGTTGGAATGTCCAAGTACGTCCCATGCGCAACTTCCTGGCTGATGAATGCAACTGTTTCTCTAGTATTTTTTGATAATATACTGCATTCATCTTGCCATCAATTTTGACCAAAGTTCCTGTGCCTTTGTAGCTCACACATGACTCCTCTCCAAATGTAACGTTTATGGTTGTGGCCAAATAGCTTAATTTTGGTCTCATCACTCCAAATGACTTTGTGCCAAAAGGTGCTGTTTGGTGTATTGTAATCGGGATACTTTGTGGCATTTGCGTAGTAATGGCTTTCTTCTAGCGACTCGACCATGCAGCCCATCTTTCTTCAAGTGCGTCCTTATTGTGCATCTTGAAAAAGCCACACCACATGTTTTCAGACAGTCTTGTATTTCACCTGAAGTTATTTGTGGGTTTTCTTTGCATCCTGAACAATTTTCCTGGCAGTTGTGGCTGAAATCTTAGTTGGTCTACCTGACCGTGGTTTGGTTTCAACAGAACCCCTCATTTTCCACTTCTTGATTAGAGTTTGAACACCGCTGATTGGCATTCTCGATTCCTTGCATATCTTTTTATATTCCTTTCCTGTTTTATACAGTTCAACTACCTTTTCCCGCAGATCTTTGACAATTCTTTTGCTTTCCCCATGACTCAGAATCCAGAAACGTCAGTGTAGCACTGAATGAAAGGTGCAAGGGTCTGTCAGGAGTCCAGAAACTCATTGACCTTTTACACACACAATTACAAGCAAATAGATCACAGGTAAGGATGGTTACCTTTAATAGCCATTCAAACCCCTTTGTGTCAACTTGTGTGCATGTTATCAGGCCAAAATCACCAGGGTATGTAAACTTTTGATCAGGGACATTTGGGTAATTTCTGTTGTCATTATGATTTAAAAAGAGTAAACACAGTTGATAATAAATGGCTTCAGCCAAACACTATCCATGAGTGAAAGAAATATTTTTGTGTCATCATTCATATTCTCTGAAAAATGGCCAAGAAATCATAAATTCTGCCAGGGTGTGTAAACAACTGCATATATATATATTTGATTAATAAGTTAATTTAAAGTGCCATTTAAAAACATTTATTAAGTAATCTCTCCAATAGATCCAATAGATTTTTTTTTGAGCCTACGGTAAAGTGCTCAAGGAACTAACCATCAAATGAACCAAACAAGTGCATGTACAGTCAGGTCCATAAATATTGGGACATCGACACAATTCTAATCTTTTTGGCTCTATACACCACCACAATGGATTTGAAATGAAACGAACAAGATGTGCTTTAACTGCAGACTTTCAGCTTTAATCAGAGGGTATTTACATCCAAATTAGGTGAACGGTGTAGGAATTACAGCAGTTTGTATATGTGCCTCCCACTTTTTAAGGGACCAAAAGTAATGGGACAGATTAACAATTATAAATCAAACTTTCACTTTTTAATACTTGGTTGCAAATCCTTTGCAGTCAATTACAGCCTGAAGTCTGGAACACATAGACATCACCAGACGCTAGGTTTCATCCCTGGTGATGCTCTGCCAGGCCTCTACTGCAACTGTCTTCAGCTCCTGCTTGTTCTTGGGGCATTTTCCCTTCAGTTTTGTCTTCAGCAAGTGAAATGCATGCTCAATCGGATTCAGGTCAGGTGATTGACTTGGCCATTGCATAACATTCCACTTCTTTACCTTAAAAAACTCTTTGGTTGCTTTCGCAGCATGCTTCGGGTCATTTTCCATCTGCACTGTGAAGTGCCGTCCAATGAGTTCTGAAGCATTTGGCTGAATATGAGCAGATAATATTCCCCGAAACACTTCAGAATTCATCTTGTTGCTTTTGTCAGCAGTCACATCATCAATAAATACAAGAGAACCAGTTCCATTGGCAGCCATACATGCCCACGCCATGACACTACCACCACCATGCTTCACTAATGAGGTGGTATGCTTTGGATCATGAGCAG
>BLSH010406764.1:499435-511546 GCA_018402905.1 Glandirana rugosa
GGTTTCTCGACAGTGATTGCCACTTCGTTCGGTAGTAATCCGACTTTTTTGTTTTGTTTGGATAGACTCTCTATCGTTTTTGTAATCCACACCGGTTTAGTTGACAAACCTTGTAGGAATTGGCGAACGGCTGGCGACCAGCCGTTAACTGCCGCTGTCTTACCGAGACATTGCGTTTAGCGGCAGGATGCTGCCGCCCGCGCTATGTCTCGGTAACACTCGCGCGCGCGCGGCGGCCTCCGCGCGCGCGCGAGTGACACAGGCCCCCCCAGGTCCCTCGCCCACGCCGCCGAAGCTAACGGCGGCCGGTGGGCGCTACTGGGGGGGCCTCGCTTACTCGCCTCCAGGCACATTCACACGGACCTCCGCTCATTCGCTCCGGGGGGGTCATCGCGGGTGGCCGGCGGCAATCGAAGCCGCCGCACCCGCTCCCTGGACCCCCCCGGACACAGTGAGCGCGCGCGCGCCTCCGGCGGCGCGCGCGCGCTCACAATGGCTCTGTATCGCGCCCGCCGTCGTAGGACGGCGATTTGCGTTACAGAGCCATTCTGTCGCCGTCAATTGCCGACCAGCGGTCGGCAAGCGGTTAAGGATGTTCCAAACAGTTGATTTGGCCACACCTAATGTTTTTGCTATCTCTCAGATAGGTTTGTTTTGTTTTTTCAGCCTAATGATGGCTTGCTTCACCGTTAGTGACAGCTCTTTGGATCTCATATTGAGAGTTGACAGCAACAGATTCCAAATGCAAATAGCACACTTGAAATTAACTCTGGACCTTTTATCTGCTCCTTGTAAATGGAATAATGAAGGAATAACACACACCTGGCCATGGAACAGCTGAGCAGCCAATTGTCCCATTACTTTTGGTCCCTTAAAAAGTGGGAGGCACGTATACAAACTGTTCTAATTCCTACACCGTTCACCTGATTTGGATGTAAATACCCTCAAATTAAAGCTGAAAGTCTGCAGTTAAAACACATCTTGTTGGTTTTATTTTAAATCCATTGTGGTGGTGTACAGAGCCAAAAAGATTAGAATTGTGTCAATGTCCCAATATTTATGGACCTGACTGTATTTAAATAGCCAGGTAGTGTAAGCTTGATATACGAATGTGTGGGAGGCCCCTTTGGTGGCCTTTAAATGACAGATCTGTTTGTTACAGTGAGGGATTAAAGAGCGTTCTGTGTTTTCTTTGTAAAAAAAAAAATATTTTGTTAGTTTTTTTCTATAGTTTGGGAGTACAGTCTGCTCTTCATTTTTTCAGCCAATTTCTTGAGAATTTTACATGCTTGATGCTGATGTCACAGGGAGTAATAAAAGCTGTATCTCACTATAGCAGCAAGGTTAAATAAAAAAGTAACGTTTGAGCATTAGGTGAAGAAGAAGGCTTGGAGGTAAATTTGGGTAATGCCTGGACATAAACAATACCATTTATTTTAAAGTTTATCCATTTTTTTTTTTAAATGATGAGAGGCTTGCTCTGTCTGATTAAAATGTTGGACAGTGCTGTCCAATAAGAGATGGGTTCTTGATCTAAACTGATTGTGTGTAAAAAATTGCAGCTTGAGCTATAGATCTCTGTAAACAGGCTGCGGGCCAATCTCAACAGACAATAGTAATCAAACCTATTATGAATGTAACCCACACAAGACAGTTCAAACATTCCTGTTACAGTGATTATGACTGTAACAGCAATCAAAGTGTAAAAAAAAAAAATCCATGACCATCCCCAGAGTAGTATAATGTCACTATGGTGGCGCTGAACTACTCTGGGTAAAGCATGTAAAAATAAAAATAGCAAAAAGAAAGAAGAGGTTAAAAATGTTAAAAATAATGTAATAAAAAGTTATTTGTTTTTGTAATACTGTCACCAGTCAGTATCCATGATCCCCATCACACCAGTCATATGAAGACACTGCACTGCAATAGTGACATTATGTAAAAAAAAATATTGTGAAAGAAAAAATTTAATTTAATTTTCCAAAAAATTGTGACAAAAAAATGACAACTTCAAAAAACCTGCCATGCCTCTTACTAAATATCTCAGACAGTCTACTTTCCATTTGAGGGTATTTGTGCTGTCCTGGCATTTTAAGGGGGATCAGGAAATGGGATAGGATAGGCCATGAGTGGATCAGAATTTGATCAGTTTTCATGACTGCCTTTTTATTTTTGCCTATATAAATGAAAAAAGATTTACTTTCTGTTATAAAATATATCCAATAAAATTTAATTTCTTCATAAGTTTAGGCCAAAATACTTTCTGCTACGTTTCTTTGGTAAAAACAAATCTCAATAAGTGTTTATTAATAGGTGTGTGTGAAAGTAATAGCATCTACAAACAAAAGTATATATATTTGAAAACAGATCAGAATTTGATCAGTTTTCAAATAGATATACTTTTGTTTGTAGCTGCTATAACTTTCACACACACCTATTAATATACACTTGATTTGTTTTTACCAAAGAAATGTACCGGAAAACATTTTTGGTTAAAATATTGAAGAGATGAGACTTCACTGGATATGTTTTAGAACAGAAAGTAGATATTTTTTCATTTATATAGACAAAAATAAAAACCCAGTCATGATCAAATACCACCAGAAGAAAGCTCTATTTGTGTGAAAAAAATTATATAAATTTTGTTTGGGTACAGTGTTGCGTGTCCACAAAATTGCCAGTTAAAATACTGCAGTGCTGAATTGCACAAAATGGCCTTGTCATGAAGGGGGTAAAACCTTGTGGAGATCAAGCGGTTAATATTTGTCACTTTTCTGTGTATGTGTCATTTTGTAATTACTTGTTATTATATGTATATTATACAAATTGTGACGTTATGCAAGGTGCGATAGTGGACGGGCGATATTTGTCGCCACGCATGCGTTCACTTGGAGTGGACTAGTTGGAGTTCGACCCGGGTTTTGCCAGCCACTGTGTCCACCCAAATCCCTCCTCAGCTGCATTAAATGACCAGGAAGAGATCTCAGTTGTGCTCTGGCCTGGGACTCAGTATGGCTACACTGAGAGAGCTACACCTTGAGAGTTGGTTGCCCTAGGGACTGCAAGAGAAAAGGTTTGCGTTTGTTTTGTTTGAAGGTGTCAGGGACAAGCCCGACACCTTATAGAGAAGTATCCTGCCTGTAGTAGTTTAGTGCCGGAAGGCAAGTTTTTTTTTTGCTATTTTGTTTTTCTGTCTTGCAACCTTTTACCAAAATAAAACTGGCAACCCGTTGCCTTCAAGCTGCCTTCTTCCCAGGAAAGGTGATCCACATTTGCTAATTGCCCACATGTGGTGGAGTTCAGCGGGCAACTTTCCAAAATTGGAGTAATTGGTGAAGGCCCTGCTGCAAGCCAATGCAGCTCAGCGGGAAACCAACTGCCAGGTCGCAGGACAACAGGCGGCTCAACAAGAGGCCGCTGCAGCTCAGTGGGAGGAGAGATGCCAGGCTATCACAGCACAACAGGCGGCTCAACAGATGGCAATTCAGCAGGTCATTGCGGCTCTGCAGGAGATGAGGTTTACGGAGGCTTTGGTGGAGTTAAATAAGGGACTTTTGAAAGAGTCGCTCTTCGCAAAGGATGGCAAAAAGAACAATGGTCGGGACTGCTAGCTCCTTTCCTGACAGGTGAGCCCCAAAAGGCCTATTTTGATTTAGAACCCGATAAGGCCCAGGACCATGAGACTCTAAAAATGGAGATACTTGCACGCCTGGGTGTCACCATGGTAGTCCGGGCTCAACGGGTGCATCAGTGGACCTACCGCATGGAACAGCCACCCCACTCCCAAATGTTTGCCTTGATCCATCTCATGAAGAAGTGGTTGCAGCCAGAGACTTTGCCAGGCCCTCAGATCGTGGAGCATGTGGTCATGGACCGGTAACCGTGTGCGCTCCCTGCGACTTTGAGGAAGTGGGTCAGCCATGGAGACTCCAAAACGGCAACTTAACTGGTGGTCCTCATGGAGAGATACAGTGCGGCTGAGGACTTGTGGTACCCATCTGCACCCCACTTCAATGTATCTAAGGGTGAAAGATCGCCCAGAGGACCCGGTAAGACTGTTCCAGGGTTCAAGGGCATGGGAAAGTTTGTTAAGACTGCTACAGCTAAAGATACTATGGGCCCTAGACCTGGAGACTGGCCAAAGAAGCCAGGAAGGTCTTAGGGAGCCTTGAGAGGACTAGGTGTGGAGCACATACAGTGCTACCGTTGTCATGCACTGTGACATATTGCTGCCAATTGTCCTCTAAATGATGAACCAATGCAGTGTGATAATGCTTATATGAAAAGACGCATGTCTCTTTTTTGCACAGGTCGCATGCACTGCAACACTGCAGGGTCGCATGGAAAAATAAATGTGTGTGATTTCTGTGGATGGGAAACCAGTCACTGCACTGCTTGATTCGGATAGTGTTGTGACTTTAGTCAATAGCAAGTGTGTGAACCCCACAAAATTACACCCTAGCACAATCAGGGTCATTTGCATCCATGGGGACATGCGGGACTACCAGACTGCGGTGGTTGAAATTGACACCCCTTGGGGCAGCGTGACACATTCAGTGGGGGTTTTACCTTTTTTTTACCTCTGCTTCATGAGGTCCTGGTGGGGAGGGATTTTCCCCATTTTTGGAGGTTATGGGAAGGCACAGAGAGTCTGGAGGATAGAGCTCCCCCTGCTGGGGAAGCACGGGAACTCTCACCAGAACCTTTTTGCTAAATGGAAGAGGAGACTGTTGGCAGGACAGAGGAAGGAGAATACCCTCTTCCTTTTCCTGTAATGACTGGGGAGCCGGAGGAGCTGGAAGACAGCTCTCAGCTGTAGCCTAATTAACCAAAGAACCTCTCTGACTAATAGTGAGAGTGGACAGAATGTGACCCCTGACTTAGAGGTCAGGAGGGAGGATTTCTGTACAGAGCAATTACGAGATGTCACGCTCATTAGAGCCAGAGAGAATGTTAAGTTGCTATATGGGGAACCTGGGATCTTAATGAGGGGTGTCTTTCCCCTACATGGCTCTTAACAACAATCTGCTGTACCAGGTGGTAAAACATGGTGAAGACGAGGTAGAACAGCTGGTGGTTCCCAAACCCTTCACAGGAGGGTGCTGGACTTGGCTCATGGGCATATAATGGGGGGACATCTGGGTATGGAGAAGACCAGGGAGAGGATAACCCAGAGATTCTTCTGGCCCGGGCTGTATGCAGATGTCAGAGAGTACTGTGAGTCATGCCCCGAGTGTCAAATGTCTGCACTGCCACCCCATTTTCGCAATTCGCTTGTTCCCCTACCTATAATTGAAGTGCAGTTTGAAAGAATTGGCATGGATCTGGTGGGACCAGTAGTAAAGACTGCCCGGGGCCACCAACACATTCTGGTAATACTGGACTATGCAACATGCTACCCTGAAGCCATACACTTGCAGAATACCTCCTCTAAGACTATCGCCAAGGAATTGGTCCAGGTGTAAGGATCCGCGTAGGGATCCCAAAAGAGATCTTAATGGACCAGGGCACCCCCTTCATGTCCAGGGTTACTAAGGAACTGTGCAAGTTGTACAAAATCTCCCATCTCCGTACCTCTGTCTACCACCCTCAAACGGATGGACTTGTGGAGAGATTTAATAAAACCCTCAAAAGTATGTTAAAAAAGGTGGTCGACAAAGATGGGAGAAATTGGGATTTTCTGCTACCATATTTCATGTTTGCCATACGAGAGGTTCCGCAGGTGTCTACGGGTTATTCCCCGTTTAAACTCTTGTATGGTAGACATCCCAAGGGGCTGCTAGATGTCCCAAAAGAAATGTGGGAAGGGGAGGCCACCCCATATAGAAGTGTCATTGAGCATGTTTCCTTGATGCAGGATCGAATTGCAGCTGTCCTGCCCCTTGTACGCGAACATATGGAGCGAGCCCAGGAAACCCAGAGGAGGGTTTATAATCGGGATGACAAGACCCGAACTTTCAACCCCCGGGGATTGAGTGCAGGTGTTAGTCCCCATTGTGGAAAGTAAATTCCTGGCTGCGAAGAGAAAACCGGAGCAAATTTAACATGTTAATCTCTTAAAACCATGGAAGTACAGAGAGAGTTTACTGACTGTTTCCCCTCGACAAAAGGACGGGGTATCAATGACCCCTGACGTCCCCATAACGAGTCCTTGTCCGTAAAGCAACAAAATGATGTTAAGGAATTTGTGTGTAAAAATAGAGACTTTTTCTACCCTTTACCCAGACTGACCTCAATGATCCAGCATGACATCATCATGGAACCAGGTGTTCGCATAAATTTGAATCCCTGAGGCTAGACGGCAAAGGAAATCAAAACTATGTTAGAATTGGACGCAATAGAGGAGTCCCACAGTGACTGGTCGAGCCCCATAGTGCTGGTCCCGAAGTCCGATTGCACTATAAGGTTTTGTAATGACATTAGAAAGTTAAATAGCGTGTCCATGTTTGATGCCTACCCTATGCCTCGCATTGACGGACTTATAGACCTATTGGGAGGTGCTCGGTAAATAACAACCCTAGACCTAACTAAGGGCTATTGACAGATACCCCTCACAGAGACGGCAAAAGAGAAGATTGCTTTTTCCACCCCTGAAGGGTCGTTTCAATACAAGCGAATGCCATTTGGGTTACACGGGGCCCCTGCATCATTCCAAAGAATAATGGATAAAACCCTGAGACCACATCGCTCCTACGCAGCTGCTTACTTGGATGATTGGGAATCGCATCTGCCCCGAGTGCAAGCAGTGATAGATTCCCTTAGGAAAGCGGGTCTCACAGCCAACTCAAGAAAGTGTGCCATCGGTCTAGAGGAGGCCAAATACCTTGGCCAGATTATCGGTCGGGGACTCGTTAACCACTTAAGGACCGGAAGGATTTCCAGCTTTAGGACCGGAGCCCTTTTTGCGATTCGGCGCTGCGTCGCTTTAACTGACAATTGCGCGGTCGTGTGGCGTTGTACCCAAACGAAATTGGCGTCCTTTTTTTCCCACAAACAGAGCTTTCTTTTGGTGGTATTTGATCACCTCTGCGTCATTTCTGATCACCGCTATTAACAAAAGAAGAGCGACAATTTTGCAAAAAAACCCAAATTTCTTACTTTTTGCTAAAATACAAATCCAAAAAAAAAATATAAAAAAACATTTTTTTTCACCGTTTTTGGCAGATTTATATTCTTCCTCATATTTGCGATAAAAAAAATCGCAATCGGCGTTTATTGATTGGTTTGCGCAAAAGTGGCCGCGTTTACGGATGATGAGAATTCATTTTTGGGGTTTTTATTTTTTTTTTATTTTTTACTAAAAATGGCGGCGATCTGCGATTTTTAGCGGTACTGCGATATTTCAGCGGACATGTCGGAACATTTTGACACTTTTTTGGGACCATTGGCATTTATACAGCGATCAGTGCTATAAAAATGCACTGATTACTGTGTAAATGCCATTGGCAGTGAAGGGGTTAACCTGCAGGGGGCGCTCTAAGGGTTAACTATGTTCCCTGGGCGTGTTCTAACTGTAGGGGGACTGCCCTAACTGGGGAAAGGAAGCGATCACAGCCTTCATGTACGAGAAGGCTGTGATCACTTCCCTTCCCCCTCACACAGAGCGGAGGTCCGTGTTTACATACACGGACCTCCGCTCATTCGCTCCGGGGGGGGCATCGCGGGTGGCCGGCGGCAATCGAAGCCGCCGCACCCGCTCCCTGGCCCCCCCCGAACACAGTGAGCACGCGCGCGCGCCTCCGGCGGCGCGCGCGCGCTCACAGTATCTCTGTAACACAGCCGCCGTCGTATGACGGCGTTTTGCGTTACAGAGCCACTTTGCCGCCGTCAATCTCCGATCGGCGGTCGGCAAGTGGTTAAACCCAAAACCAACAAACTGGAGGCAATCCAGAAATGGCCCAAACCTGTGACTAAAAAGCAGGTGTGAGCGTTCCTGGGGATCACGGGGTACTATAGGCGCTTCATACCCGACTTCGCCACCATTGCTGTCCCACTGACGGACCTGACAAAGGGTAGCAGGTCGGTCATGGTGAAGTGGAACCCCGAAGATGGGGGGGGTTTCAGAAGTTAAAACAAACCCTCTGCGTACAACCAGTACTGGTGACCCCGGACTTCACCAAGGACTTCGTGGTGCAGACCAACACCTCTGATGTGGGTCTAGGGGCTGTACTGTCCCAGATCAAGAACAGAGAAGACCCCTATGCCATAGTCGAGATGGAATGTCTTGCTATTAAATGGGCCTTGGGGGTCCTAAGGTATTATCTATTGGGCAGGACGTTTAGACTGATCACCGACCATGCCCCCCTGAAGTGGATGTGTGAGAACAGGGAAAAAAATAGTCAGATGACAAGGTGGTTTTTGGCCCTAAAGCCCTACAAGTTTACAGTGGAACATAGGGCGGGAAAGCTGCAAAATAATGCCGATGCCCTTTCCTGGGTCCACTGTATGGGTGTGACAGTTGCTCCGCTGCAGGGGCTTGACCGGGGGGGGCAGGGTATGTGACGTTATGCGAGGTGCGATAGTGGACGGGCGAGTTTCTGGTCCACCCAAATCCCTCCTCAGCTGCATTAAATGACCAGGAAGAGATCTCAGTTGTGCTCTGGCCTGGGACTCAGTATGGCTACACTGAGAGAGCTACACCTTGAGAGTTGGTTGCCCTAAGGACTGCAAGAGAAAAGGTATGCATTTGTTTGGTGTCAGGGACAAGCCCGACACCGTATAGAGAGGTATCCTGCTCTGTAGTAGTTTAGCTTGTTTTTTAGTTTGTTTGTTTTCTGTCTTGCAGCCTTTTACCTAAATAAAACTGGCAACCCGCCAGATTTTAAGAAAGTTTGCCTTCAAGCTGCCTCCTTCCCAGAAAAGGTGATCCACACGAGCTAAATCGCCCACAATATATACAGTATATGTGTGTGTGTGTGTGTGTATATATATATATATATATTTTTTTTTATATATATATTCGTTTTTTATTTGACACTGTTTGTACTTCTCACGGAACTTAAGGTTGTGTGATTTATTGGTCATGTGATTTTTTTGATATATTTGGCTGTTCATATTTTTGGCTTTCATCACTACACGAAATTGCTACATTTTATTCGGAGATCCTAGAGGTAAGATGTGATTTGGCCCTATCCTATATTTCACTTGTAGGTGTAAACTGTAGTGTTTTCTTCTATGGTGAATATATGTCTCATTCTGGCTTTTACCAGGAACTGTTGGATATATGCGCTTTACAATAAGGCTTGTATTTTCTTTGTTGGTTTTCACTATTCAAAATCAGCTTTTTTTTTTAAGTTTTTTTTTTTCTTTTTAGCGTGCTATTATATTCCTAGGCTGAATTTGACTAGGCTGAGAGTAATGTGCAAACCTCAATCTTGGCAACCAATCAGAATTTATTTATAATTTACAGTACAATACAGATAGAAGTGTACTTTTAGATTTTAACACTTTGCAAACCACCCTTCGTAACTAAGCCTGGCACAAATAGACTAGACATAGATGAGACAGTTTTCCATCCAATCTGACAGATGTTATACTAACTACAATGTAAATCAGCCATTCTCAACTAGGGTTATGTGAAATCCTCCAGAGGCTGCTAGGGGCTCCATGAGCAGTGGCTGATTGACTTTCCATCTGAGGGTGCATGTATAGTTCTGGATCCAATGCCACAGATCTTTTGCCTGTAAAGGGGGCATTCTTCCCACCAATCACCAATGTAAGATACATTCTTCACACTGACCACCAATGTAGGATGTATTCTTCCCACTGAAAACTAATGTAGGGAGCATTCTTCCCAGTGACTACCAATGTAAGGGGCATTTTTCCCACTGATCACCAATGTAAGGGATATTCTTCCCACTGACCACAAGTGTATGGAAATTCTTCCCACTGACCACTAGGGATGGGGTTCAATCCGAACATCCCCTGTTCGGTACTTCGGGTTTCCCCGAACATTATGGGGCGTTCGCGGCAACTTCGCGCGCCCCATAATGTTTTAAAATGGCGGTGGAATGCCGCCTGCTGATTGGTCAAAGCATGCACATGACCTGCATGCTTTGGCCAATCAGTGAGTGGCCTGCTGTGAGAGCTTAGATTGGCTAAAGGCAGGATGCCTTTAGCCAATCACTGCACAGCAGTCTCAATCCACGCCCCCCACTATATAAAGCCGCTCGTAAAGTGCCTCTATGATAGTGTGTCGGTGCTGCTTGTAGAGAGAGAGTGTAGATTCCTGTATCAGGCAGTTTAGATAGCTAGCTTAAAAAAAAATGTAAAAAAACAGACAAACTCACAGAAAATAGATAGCTAACTAGATAGACAGTTAGATATCTAAAATATATCTGTCAGTTAGTGCAGACAGGTTAGTGTAGGGAAAAAAAAAAAATATATATATATATATATATGAAAAAAAAATTATATATATACAGCCTAGTATATATATATATAGCCTAGTATATATATATATATATATATATATATATATATATATATATACGCACATGTGTGCTATATATCAGTGTACACTGTACATACGGTATATAGTCCACTTCACGTGGTGTATAAAAATATATACAGCCTGGTATATATATATTTATATATATATATATATATATATATACACACAGTGTGCTATATATCAGTGTACACTGTACATACGGTATATAGTCCTCTTCACGTGATGTATAAAAATATATACAGCCTGATATATATATATATACACACAGCGAATTAAGCGTGCTCTATATATCTGAACCTAAGGAATATAGTCCACTTGACGTGGTGTATAAAAATATATACAGCCTGGTATATATATATATATATATATATATATATATATATATAAACACAGCGTATTGAGCGTGCTCTATATATCTGTACCTAAGGTATATAGTCCACTTGACGAGGTGTATAAAAATATATACAGCCTGGTATATATATATATATATATATATATATATTTATATACACACAGTGTATTGAGTGTGCACTATATATCGGTGCATTCGGGGGTGTACAGTATATAGCACACTACTTGGCGTGTTGTCTTCAAATATATACAGTCTAGTGTATACAGATATACACGCAGTGTATTGAGAGTAAACTATATATCGGTGCATTCGCGGGTGTACAGTATATAGTACAGTCTAGTGTGGTGCAAAAAAAAAACATCATGTCAGGAAGGCCTCAAAGGAGAGCTAGACGCTCCCAGGCCACTAAAAGAGGGCAAGCAGCCTCTGTGTCTTCAGTGAAAGGTAGCAGACGTGGTGCATCCTCTGCAGGCGGGTCACGCTTGTCCTTTTTTTCTGCTGTTGGATGTTCTATTGAGCCACAACATGCAGAAAAGTTGGTGGAGTGGATAACAAAGCCGTCCCCATCCTCTGTCACCTAGACTCGTACAAGTTTGCCTTCCAATGCATCTTGCAAAGCGGCCTTATCCACTGGATCCTTGTCCACAGTTACTCCTTCTGTAGCGCCACCATCATGCATGGAGGAGTCACCTGAGTTTTTCGACCATAGTGTCGGCTACATGCTCATGGAGGATGCGCAGCAGTTTGAAGGCTCCGATGTTGGTTCCCAGGTTGAGGAAGGGAGTAGCGTGAGCCTAGAGACAGGGGGTGCCACAAAAGGACTAGAAACTAGCAGTCATGTTACACCAGCTGCAGCATACTGCCAAGTTTGCTCCAGTGACGAGGAGGGAGGGGATGATGAGGACACTGACTGTACTTGGGTGCCTGAGAGAAGAGAGGAGGAAAGTGAGGAGGAGGAGGCCCAACTCCAACAAGGCAGGATGTCCTCCAGGGGCCAGCTTAAGGGCAGCCACCCAATTGCATCAGCCCACAGAGCTCCAGAGGTGCAGGGCGCTGCTGCCTCCCCGCCGACTTCCAAAATTTCTTTGTTGTGGGCATTTTTCAGCACATGTGCAGTAGATCGCACCGTTGCCATTTGCAATCTATGTCTGAAGCGGGTCAAGCGCGGCCAGGACTCCAGCTGCTTGGGCACCACTGTCTTGACAATACATATGACAACTGGCCATGCAGTCTGTTGGCAAGAGTACCTGAAGAACCCACACCAGAAAACAAGGCGGACTGCTCCTTGCTCCTCAACCCCTACTAT
>BLSH010406764.1:511556-526505 GCA_018402905.1 Glandirana rugosa
GGAGGCACGTACTACCACCCCGATGTCTTCCTCATTGACACCTGTTCCTAGACCACCTTATCCGGCGAAACGGTCTACGCAACCTCCCGTTGAAAAAAAAAAAAAATATTTTAGTAGAAAAATAATAAAAAGAAGGTTGTATGTTTTATTATGTTATGTATGTTATGTAAGGGGGTTTGCCTTCCAACGCATCTGGCAAAGCGGCCTATTCCACCGGATCCTTGTCCACAGTTACTCCTTCTGTAGCCCCACCATCATGCACGGAGGAGTCACCTGAGTTGTTCGAATATAGTGTCAGTTACATGCTCATGGAGGATGCGCAGCAGTTTGAATGCTCCGATGTTGGCTCCCAGGTTGAGGAAGGGAGTATAGTGAGCCTAGAGAAAGGGGGTGCCGCAAAAGGACAAGAAACTAGCAGTCATGTTCCCCCAGCTTCAGCATACTGCCAAGTTTGCACAGTGACGAGGAGGGAGGGAATGATGAAGACACGGACTGTACTTGGGTGCCTCAGAGAAGAGAGGAGGAAAGTGAGGAGGAGGAGGCCCAACTCCAACAAGGCAGGATGTCCTCCAGGGGCCAGCTTAAGGGCAGCCACCCAATTGCATCAGCCCACAGAGCTCCAGAGGTGCAGGGCGCTGCTGCCTCCCCGCCGACTTCCAAAATTTCTTTGTTGTGGGCATTTTTCAGCACATGTGCAGTAGATCGCACCGTTGCCATTTGCAATCTATGTCTGAAGCGGGTCAAGCGCGGCCAGGACTCCAGCTGCTTGGGCACCACTGTCTTGACAATACATATGACAACTGGCCATGCAGTCTGTTGGCAAGAGTACCTGAAGAACCCACACCAGAAAACAAGGCGGACTGCTCCTTGCTCCTCAACCCCTACTATACCTGCAGTCCTCTCCAAAACCTGCACTGAGAGGAATGAAGTTGTAGCAATGCGTGCCACAAGTACTTGCAGCCAGCAATCTGCTAGCAGTACACCACCAGGTGAATTCAGCAGGCAAATATCACTACCCCAGTTGCTGAACCGTAAAAAAGAAATACAGTCCCAGCCATCCACATGCTCAGCGTCTTAATGCTAGCTTGGCCAAATTGCTAGCAATCCAACTACTGCCTTTTCAGCTGGTAGACTCTGCGCCCTTTCGTGAATTTGTGGAATGTGCTGTCCCACAGATGCATGTTCCCAAAAGAGATTTCTTTTCACGTAAGGCCATTCTAGCTCTCTACCATCATGTGGAAGGCAATGTTTTGGCCTCGTTGAACAGTGGGTTCAGCAGCAGGGTTCATATTACCGCTGACTCATGGTCCAGCAGGCACGGTCAATGACGTTACCTTTCCTTCACAGCGCACTGGGTAACTCTGCTGGCAGTTGGGAAGGATGAAGTACAGGGTTCAGTTTTGGAAATAGTTCCACCACCACGCCTCCAAAAAGCTGGTGGTGATTTTTCCACATCCACCTTCTCCTCCACCCCTTTCTCTTCTTCTACCTCTGTGGCCTCTTCTGCAGAATTGTCCTCTGAACCTGCAGTGCTCCCTAAGCGTTCAAGGGGCTATGCAAGCAGTCAGGCTAAAAGATGCCATGAGTTAGTCTGTCTTGAGCACAGGAGTCACACTGGGGAAGATATTCTTTCAGCTCTACGGGGCAGGCTCAGAGGTGGTTGACGCCATGGCAGCTTGAGCCAGGAATGGTTGCAACCTTCTCTCTGCCCTCCAACTGGGACAATTGACACATGTTCCATGCTTGGCACACGTCTTGAATTTGGTGGTGCAGCATTTCTTGACAAGGTACCCAGGCTTACCAGATATCCTGAGGCAGGCCAGGAAAGTCTGTGGTCATTTCCGCCGGTCATACAATGCCAGTGCTCGGCTGGCTGACATCCAGCGGGAATTCAACCTACCCAACAACCGCCTCATTTGTGACATGCCCACCAGGTGGAACTCAACATTGGCAATGCTGCAGCAACACCACGCACAGCATATGGCCATCAATGAGTACCTCTGTGAGCATGGCACCAGGACAGGCTCAGGGGAGCTTGGATTTTTTCACCACGTCAGTGGCTAATGATCAAGGATGCATGCACTGTCCTGTCACCATTTGAGGAGGCCACAAGGATGGTGAGCAGAGACAATGCATGCATCAGTGACACTGTCCCACTAATATTCCTTCTGGAGCACACGCTTCGTGGAATCATGGACAGGGCACTTGAGGCAAAACAGAGGGAGGAAGAGGAGGACTTCCTTTCCTCTCAAGGCCCCCTTTATGCAGAGAGCATTCCTGCAGAGCCGCCAAACACACGGGAGGAGGAGGAGGAGGAAGATTGTGTCAGCATGGATGTGGAGTATAATACGCAGCAGTCTTCAAGGGATCATGGCTTTCAGGCCCCAGAAACCCAAGGAGTTGTACGTGGTTGGGAGGAGGGAGTTCCTGATAATGTCATTCTCAGTGACCCAGAGGACACTCATGCCTCCTCAAACTTATGCTGCATGGGCTCTCTGATTCTAAAAAGCCTGTGAAAAGACCCTAGGATTCGTGGTATCAAGGAGAGGGATCATTACTGGCTGGCAACCCTTCTTGATCCACGTTACAAGGGTAAAGTTGCATAACTCATCCTGCCTGCGCAGAGGGTGCAGAGGATAAAACATCTTCAGGATACCTTGAAGAAAAGTTTGTGCAACGCCTTTCCAGACCATGGGAGTTTACTATGTCCTGCTGCTGGCCCTGGACAACGTGTTTCTGATGCTTCGGTCGTTCAGAGGCAGAGTGGTGGAGAAGGTGGCCGACTGAGCGATGCCTTTAAAAAGTTCTACAGTCCTCAGCACCCAGGCCTGATAGGTTCAAGCAACCATCGTCTGCATTATATGGTGCAGGAATATTGCTCAACATGCAATTGAACTACTGGCCTGTCCTGCATCCAGCGTGCTCTCTGAACGTACATTTAGTGCTGCTGGAGGGTTCGTAACCGATCAAAGAGTGCGCCTGTCCACAGACTCGGTTAATAGGCTCACATTTATAAAAATGAATCAGTCCTGGATCAGCAGCTATCAAGCCCCTGATGCTGATGCAACTGATTCAATTTGCTAGGGATCTGGGATCATTTGAAGACTGCTACTGCTCCTATTCCTCCTGTCCATAATCTAGAACTATAAGTTGTATTTAGGGCAGCACCAACACCCAAAGCCCATTTTTTCTGCACCTGATTTATAGGGGCATGCCATAACAATTTTTAAACTAATTGACAACTTCAGGCCCAGTTCCTCCGTCCAACAAGAGTAACTGCAAGGGGTTACAGTGCTCTGGCACCGCCAATACACAAGGCCCAATTTTTGGCCAGCTGTTAGGGGGCTTTCGTCACAATTTGTAAACTAATTGACAACATCAGGCCCAGTTCCTCCGTCCAACAAGTGTAACTGCAAGGGGTTACAGTGTTCTGGCACCGCCAACACACAAGGCCCAATTTTTGGCCAGCTGTTTGGGGGCTTTCATCACAATTTGTAAACTAATTGACAACTTCAGGCCTAGTTCCTCCGTCCAACAAGAGTAACTTCAAGGGGTTACAGTGCTCTGGCACCACCAACACACAAGCCCCAATTTTTGGCCACCGGTTTGGGGGCTTTCATCAGAATTTGTAAACTAATTTACAACATCTGGTCCAGTTCCAACGTCCAACAAGAGTAACTGCAAGGGGTTACAGTGTTCTGGCAACGTCAACACACAAGGCCCAATTTTTCGCCACCTGTTTGACTGGGAGATTTTATCACAATTTTTTAAATAATTTACAATAGCAGGGTCCGCTCCAAAATAAACAAAAAAATTACGTGCAGTTCCCCCCAAAATCGAAACCAGGCCCTTCAGGTCTGGTATGGAATTTAAGGGGAACCCCCTGCCAAAATTTAAAAAAAAAAAAAGACGTGCGGTTCCCCCCAAAATCCAAACCAGGCCCTTCAGGTCTGGTATGGAATTTAAGGAGAACCCCGTGCCAAAATTAAAAAAATAAAAAAACATGCGGTTCCCCCCAAAATTCAAACCAGGCCCTTCAGGTCTGGTATGGAATTTAATCGGAACCCCGTGCCAAAATGTTAAATAAAAATTACGTGCTGTTCCCCCCAAAATCCAAACCAGGCCCTTATCCGAGCACGCAGCCCTGGCATGGCAGGAGGGGGTGGGGAAGAGCGAGCGCCCCCCCCCCTCCAAACCATACCAGGCCACATGCCCTCAACATGGGGAGGATGCTGTGAGGTCCTCCCTCAAAGCACCTTGTCCCCATATTGATGGGGACAAGAGCCTCTTCCCCACAAGCCTGGCCGGTGCTTGTGGGGGTCTGCAGGTGGGGGGCTTATCGGAATCTGGAAACCCCCTCTAATGAAGATTGAAGATTGAAGACGAAGAGAGGAAGCAAGAAGACTAAAAGAAGAAGAAGACTAGAAGAAGGAGCGGGCCAGGAGAAGATGGAGGAAGAAAGAAGAAAGAGCTATAATACAAAATAAAGGACTTGTCAAAAACTGCCTATTGGTTGTTTTTACACTACACTCCTTTTTTGGTGAATGGGTAGGGGTACAAAGTACCCCAAACCTATTCACATAGGGGGGCGGGATCTGGGGGCCCCCTTATTAAAGGGAGGCTTCCAGATTCTGATAAGCCCCCTGCCCGCAGACCCCCACAACCACCAGCCAGGGTTGTGGGGATGAGGCCCTTCTCCCCATCAATATGGGGACAAGGTGCTTTGAGGGGGGAGGCAGAGCCCCCCTCCCCCAAAGCACCCATACTCCCCATGTTGATGGCATGTAGCCTGGTAGGGTTCATGGGGGGGGGGGCGCTCGCTCGTCCCCCCCCCCATCCTAACCGGCCATCGCTGCATGCTCGGATAAGGGTCTGGTTTGGACTTTAAGGGGACCCCCACGTCAATTTTTTTTAGACCCGAAGAGCCTGGTTTGGACTGGGGGCACTTTTTTCCAGCGATTTTTTGTATATTGCCGGGAATCGGCAATACATTACAGCCTTGATTTTAAATGACAATTTTTCCTATGGAAATGTCATTTTGCTCTGGCTATGTTCTACACCTCACAGAGATGCGCCCACAGACTAAGGACACCACCCAGGCACAACATTTAAAGGAATTTTTCAATTTTTTTTTTCACTTTAAGCATTATTAAAATCACTGCTCCTGAAAAAACGATTGATTTAAAAACTTTTTTTTTCATTGATACATGTCCCCTAGAGCAGGACCCGGGTCCCCATACACTTTTTAGGGCAATAACATTGCATATAAGCCTTTAAAATTAGCACTTTTGATTTTTCATGTTCGTGTCCCATAGACTTTAATGGTGTTCGGATGTTCGCCCTGAACTTTTTGTCTGTTCGCATGTTCTGGTGCGAACCGAACCGGGGGGTGTTCGGCTCATCCCTACTGACCACCAACATATGGAATATTCTTCTCCCTGACCACCACTATAAGCATTCTTTCAGCTAACCACCAATGTAAGAGGTTCCCACTAAACACCAATATAAAGGGACATTCTTCCCACTGATGACCATTGTAAGGTACATTCTTCCCAATGACCACCAATGAAAGGGACATTCTACCCATTGACCACCAATGTAAGGAGCATTCTTCCTAATGACCACCAATATAAGGGGCATTCTACTGCCCACTATTGAAAGGGACATTCTACTGACTGACCACCAACGTAAGGTACAATCTTCCCATTGACCTCGAATAAGAGAGACATTCTTCCCACTGACCACGAATGTAAGGAGCATTCTTCCCAATGACCACCAATAAAAGGGGCAGTCTTCCCACTTGCCCACCACTGTAAGGAACATTCTTCCCACAGACCACCACTGTAAGCATTCTTTCCCCTAATCGCCAATGTAAGATCTTCACACAGAACACCAATATAAGGGACATTATTGTTAGCAGGGTATAGATATAATGCTTCTTGTTTGCAGCAATAGCTTTGCTTTTATGAAGGATTGAAGAAGATAACTTATATCTTCTTCTCTCTCTATTTGGATTCCCAGATAGTAACCAATGTTCCCTAGTTCTTTGATTTCAAAATGTTCTTTCAGCTTGTGAACCCCCCTGATTATAATCCCCTTCTTGTTCAAAACAAGTTATGTCATCAACATAGTTAAGGATGTACTGTATATCTATCTGTCATCACGATTCGTGGAGTAGAGACACGAGTCTGCTTTACTTCTTGAGAATCCCTCTTTGGTTAGTACTTCATTCACTTTCTCATTCCATATCCTTGCAGATTGCTTAAGACCGTAGATGCTCTTCTGAAGTTTACACACAAGGTTGTCTCCTTGCTAAACCGCTAGTGTTTGCTCCATGTAGAGATCTTCCTTAATGTCTCCATATAGGAAAGCAGTTTTAACGTCTAGGTGTTCCAATTGCATGCCTTTCCCGGCTGCAACACTAAGAAGCGCTCTGATGGTGGAGTGTTTTACGACGGGAGTGAATGTTTCAAGCTAATCACCAAATCACCTAATTTCTGGGAGTAACCCTTGGCAACTAGTTGGCTTTGTATTTGTGGATATTCCCTTCTGCATCTGACTTTACTTTGAAAGTCCACTTGCTTCCTATAGTTTTGCGGTTAGGGGGGAGCTCTGTGACTGTCCAGGTTTTATTTTCTTGAAGTGACTTTAATTTTTCTTCTGCTGCCTCTCTCCATTTATTGGCTTCACGTTTTGGCAGTTTTTCTATGTCTTCCCAGGATGTTGGTTCAAGTATGCTGTGTGTTTTGACAGTGTATAACCGCTTGTGGGGTGGTATCCCCTTTGTAGTCCGAGTGGATCTTCTCACTTCAGACTGTAGCCATTCCCCCCTTGGGGGCTGCTGAATGTAGTGGTTCCACCCCTCACACTGCCCTCAGTCACATGCCCTCAGTCACAACCCCCAGAAGCTTCTGAAAATAAGTGGGAGGTCCTGGTGACACCATCTGTGAATCACCCAGCCCTACCCTGAGCCACTCCCAGCCCAGAATCAAAACAACCAGGCCTGACCAAATTTGCCTCACTTATGCAAAAACACTACCTCTACGCACCTACCTACAGTAGAGGGTGCTACAAGAGCTTGGTGGGGAGCTTGATTTAGGCATTGTGAGTTCCACCTCTTGTTCTGATTCCTGCCCAGGTTTGCTTTTGACCTTTTCTTCTGGTTTGCACGGCATATTCACTTCACAGCTTTCAGGGATTGGTGTTTCTGGCGATGGTCTTTCATCAAAATAAACACTACAGCTTATTGTCACTTTGTCAGTCTTTAGGTGTAGGATTCCGTAACCCTTAGTTTGCGCGCTGTAGACTACTAGAATGTCCTCTATGGCTCTGTTCTCCAGCTTGGATCGCTTTTCACTTGGAATACAGGCATATGCTTTACATCCAAGCACTCTGATGTGCCCTATGCTAGACTTTGATCCATGCCACATTTCGAATGGAGTACTTTTAATGCCTCATGAGGGTAATCTGTTCTGTAGGTAGGTTGCAGTCATGACTGCTTCTCCCCAGTACTTGTGAGGTAGGTTGGCATCCAACAACATGCATCTGGCCATTTCTGTAAGAGTGTGATTTTTCCTTTCTGCTACACTGTTTTGTTCAGGAGTATATGGTGTGGTTGTCTGGTGTACTATTCCTTGTCTCTTCAGGTATGAGGCCACTTCTTTTGTTTTCTCCCCGTTGTCGGTGCGTAATATTCCTGGTTTCCGTTGGAATTTTTCGCTAGACATGGCAAAGAACTCTTGAAGTCTCTCTGATGTTTCATTCTTGTGTTTCATCAGATAAGTAGTTATGTACCTGGAATAATCCTCAATGAAAGGCAGTAAATATCTGTTCCCGCTTGACATGGGAGTTCTCATTGGACCACATGTGTCACTGTGTATGAGCTGTAGGGGGTGGGTGGTTTTTCTTTGAGAAGCCTGTGGAAGGGGAGCACGTGTGGCTTTTGCTTCAATACAGCACTTGCAAGGCATTATTGTCAAATCTTCTGATAAACATATTTTTATAATGTCCTGTATAGCTTCTGGACTTCTGTGCCATAAGTGAATACATTTGCTGAGTAGGTCATTAGAGACTTTATTGGCTTGCTGATCTGTCGTGATGAGCCTGTATCATCTAGTTTTCCTTTTGCGAGGAGTTGCTTATTATTGTAAATTGTGCATTCATGACCCTGGAACTTAACTGTGAGACCGTTGTTTGCAAGACTTTTCACTGATAGAAGGCTGCCTTCTAGTTCTGGAACATACAGTACTTTCTTTACAAGGATACTGTGGTGACCTCCTTGTGGTGTAATGCAGTTCAGGAAGCCCTGGCCTTTACCTTCTGCAGTGATGGTTTTCCCATTTGCTAGGAAAACTTTGACTTTTGCACTTGTTAGGGAAAATCTGTGCCTTTTTTGGACTTTAGCGCCTATGCGCGCACCTGTGCGCGACTGCGTGCGCGCGCTCCCATGCACGCACACGCGCCGGAAACGGCGTCCAAAGCTGCTATTTAAACCCCCAGTGCCTTGCAGCAAGTGCTGTCTGTTCTACAGCGTCTGAGTACCTGTGAGCCCCAGCTCTGTTCCTGTTTTCCAGTACCTGTGACCCTTCCTGTTTCCTGTTTGACCCGGCTTGATATCTGCCTGCACCGACCCCAGCTATCCAGGACCACCCGATTGTCTGATCCTTCTGTACTTCTGCTGCCAGCCCGATAGCGAACTTTGCTTGGACTTGACCATTCTCTTGCCTGACCACCTTTGTACCGCACAGCCAGCCAGTTGCTGACCCAGCCTATACTACCACTCTTCAGATCTGCACGTCCACCTGGGATCTCACATCACCGTCAGTGACCATCCAGTCCTCGTGCCATCCCGCACTCTTGGACTCCCTGTCTGCTCTACCAGGGGTCCCTGAATCGGGTGCGCAAGAGTGGTTGTTCCCTGCATAAGCCAGACTCTACCACCAGGATCGTGACAGCACTGTAATCAATTTTTGTGAAGAAGGTCTCATTGCAAGTCATGTGGCTTGTCGCACCTGAGTCTATGCACCAGCTGCTTGGCTTGCTGCCCTGTGTCACTTTAAAGGTGCCATTCCATGATGGTACATGCAAAAAGCAAAAAACAAAGTGATGGGTCTGCGGTTTCCTTTGTAGCTGCTTCCATTCTTTCTTTTGTGGATAGCTGTAGCTTTTGCTGCTCGGCTTTGCATATAGAACAGTCCTTTTTTAAGTGACCGGTCCTTTTACAGCGAAAACAGGTTCTGCTTTCTTTGTTGTGCTTTGTGCCTTTATACATCTTAAGAGCTTTGTCATCATGGTGCATATTTTCTTTCCTTCTGTCATATTCATCTAATAATTTCCCTTTGACATATTCTAGCTTCAGCTCCTGCTCAGATCTGATTTCTAAAGTGTTAATAAGAGCAGTATATGTCTCTGGAAGGCTGCAGAGGAGCAAGGCAACAATATGATTATCTTTGATGTCCTCTCCGATGGCGCACAGCTGCTCTATGATCTCTAGCATAGCTTTCACGTGGTCACACGTTTACTGGCCTTCTTCTAGTCTTATCTTATACAACTCTTGTAGCAAAAACTTGCTGTTTAGACTTGAATGCTCGTGCAGTTTTTATAATTGAGTCCACATACCTTTGGCCGTTTTCTCTGTTCTTATGTGAATAAACTGGTCATCTTCCACTAGCAAGCTTATAGTTGCTTTTGCCTGTCTATCCTTCCTGTCCCATGCCTCTGTGTCTCCGTTTGTGGGTCTGTCTGTATTCAGCACCTGTCACAAGTCATCCTTGCTGAGAAACACTTATAGCTTGAATTTCCACAGCTGGTAATTGGCATTGTTCAACTTTGCTAATGCAAACTTCACATCTGAACCACTTGCCATCTTTCAGTAGCAGTACTTACAGACTTGCAGTATCCTCTCCAGTGCCTGGGTGCCTGCTGGGTGCAATAGGCCAGTAACCTGTTACCAGGATATTGATATAATGTGCTGGAAACGTCTTGTTTGCAGCAATAGCCGTTGCTTTTATGAAGGATTGCAATGCATGTCTTAACAGCATGAGAAACAGGAAACAGAAACTGAACAGAAACAAGTGCACTGAACATAGATAGACAATACATCCTGCTATATCATAGAATACATACATAGAACTATACACTATACTATACACTATAATACTACAGTGTCACCTGCTGCATAGATGGGTATAATGCATACAGTATATAGTCAGTTTATATGCAATCATGCTGTTGTTCTTTCCAACAATTATTCCCACTGATCACAATTGTAAGGTGCATTCTGCTCAATGACCACCATTGAAAGGGACCAGTCTACTTCTGTGGCGCTGGGAATCCAAGTGCAGAGTTAACAGGGTGAGTTTTCTGTATCCGCTTGTGACGGTGTAGAACCGGATTATCCATTGTCACTTTATATGTACTATATGTTTTGAAATGTATCATCTTTATTATTTTGTGCACTCTTTGTATATTTCTTGTAATTTGTATGTTGGTTTTTTGTTGCATAACAGTACATAATCATCTGTCCCCTGAAGAAGCTGGAAACACGGCGAAACATGTCGGGACATCCTCTCTTTGCACAAATGTAAACCCTCTGTATCATGATGTTTTAGTTTACGCCAGCATGTACCACCAATAATTTTAATTCACTGCGTGTGACGTCTGGTATTTTTAATTGATTACTATTAAATATAGTTGATTTTATTTTAGTTGTTTTCCTATTTATTCTAGCACCGCAAACATTCCCATAATCACTATAGACCCCTCTGGTCTGTTTTTTTTTTTTGTTGTTTTTACTGTAGGTATAAAATATTTGTATATTAAATATATATATCTGATTGAAACACTGAATGTAGGGAAAAGGATAGAGGAGAAGTCACTGAGAGAGGAGAAAAGGACCTCAAGCAGTTGTCACAATACAAGTGTTCGCAAGTTGTTCCCCCGGATCCAAGATTAATGCTAGTTCAGCTGTGCTGCTATACTTCCATAAGAACGATGGTTTTGTTTGTATTACACTTAATGAACGGCAGCATAAAAGATTTTCAGCAGCTGGACTACGCAATGGATCTGCAATTAAATTTAATTGCATAGTTGGTTGAATGCTATGAACTTTGCTTGGACTATATGGATTTGGACCTGCCTAACTACAGTGTGTATACCAGAAACTGTCAATTGCCATAGTGCAGGAATATGCAATTAGCGGACCTCCAGATGTGGTAGAACTGCAAATCCCATGAGGCATAGCAAGACTCTGATAGCCACAAGCATGAAACCCAGAGGCAGAGGCATGATGGGACTTGTAGTTTTACAACAGCTGGAGGTCCGCTAATTGCATATCCCTGCCATAGAGGGTTAGATTTCTCTTTTTTTATTCAGCCTGCATAAAAAAAAAAAAAAGATCAGACTCCTCCATCCACACAAATGAGCTGAATGGAGGAATCCCCCCCCCCCCCCCATGCCCCCAGGGCCTTCTTAATATCATCATGGGCCCCTAGGAAAAGTAATGCACTGGGGCCCCTAACAGCCTGCCCCAATTTATGCAGCTACTCTTAAGAATTAAATTAAATTAAATATTTGATATAATTATACATATTTATTAGTACTTTCAATAAAATTGATTTTAAACAATATGAAAACAGTCTAACCAATACAAAGGGCATAATTTGAAGGGAGAAGGCAGGAGGGCACAATACAGGTGGGCAGGAGAGCACAATACAGGAGGGCACAGCACAGGGGGTGCAGGAGTGCACAGTACAGGGGGGGCAGGGGATCACTGTGCAGGGGGCATAAGAGCACAGTATGGGGGGGTCAGGAGGGCACAGTACGAGGAGGTAAGAAAATACAGTACGGGGGGGGGGGGAGGAGGGTACAGTATAGGGGGAAGTAATGTATAAAACATAATCTCCTTAAGCAGAGTAGCAAAGGAAAGCTGCTGTCACAGATCTTTCCTGTTCTGGCAGGCTGTCACTGGGCTAAATCTACAATCGGAATTACATTTCTCCCTCTCTACTCTCCTTCAGCACCTTCAGGCACTCTTCTGGAGCAGTACACATCCCGCCTACACAAGAAGCAGTAGTAGTAAAATGTTCAGGCCCGGGGGTTCTTCCTTAATCCCTGCATAGTGCCAGATGAGCACCAGAAACTAGCCCAGTTTTAGCCCTGTCCAACAAGGTCAGTGCTGGGCACCCATACAGAGTGGTAGCTGGATGCTGAGTGCTGGAATGCTGTCTGTGTTCCAGCATCCAGAACTTAAAGACAACAGCACTGTCAGTTGTGCAGAGTGATCTCCTGCCTAAAAAAAAAATAATATAGTTTCTCGCTGAGGGGGAGGAGGAAGTCAAGAGGAGCCTGGTTCACAGAGAGGTAGCTGCTGGTATCCCATATGACTTTGGCAGCCATCTTGGGTCAAGCAGAGTCTATGCAAGACCCTGGCTCATGGGTTTGGAACACATTTCACATGTGAATAGAGTAGGGACAGGTCATTTGTCTGACAGGGACAGTGCTTAAATGCAGGAACACGCCATCCTTCCTGGAAGCCTCCCCACTTGGGTCTGGATCTGCCAGGTTTGATTGATTTGCGCAAAAGTTGCCGCGTTTACAAACCATGAGAATTAATTTATGGCATTTTTACTTTTTTTTTATACTAGTAATGGCGGCGAGCTGCGATTTTTATCGGGACAGCAACATTGCGGCGGGCATGTTGGACATTTTTAACACTTTTTTGGGACCATTGGCATTTATACAGCGATCAGAAATTTAAATAGCCACTGATTACTATATAAATATCACTCGCAGGGAAGGGGTTAACCTGCAGGAGGCAATGAAGGGGTTAACTGTGTTCCCTAGGTATGTTCTAACTGTATGGGGGCTGGACTGCTAGGGGCATAAGTGATCTAACTGACCCCGAGTACAGGGATCAGTAGATCTCTGTCATGCCGCCTTGTATACATCGGCGGTTCCCCGCTTTTCTTCTCTAACAGACGATCGCGGGTTGCCGCCGGACATCGAGTCTGCTGACCCGCGGCCCCGCTCAGGGCACGAGAGCGCACTGGCGGCGGCGTGCGCACGCCCCCTAGCTGCGTGTGCGCGGATCGCCATTTATAGATGGCGATTCGCGATAACGTGCCACTCTGCAGCAGTAAATGCACGCAAGCCGGTCCTGAACTGGTTAAGGAAAGAGGGGTGTGCCTCAGGATACCAATTAACACCAGATTAACACCAAACTCCAGATTCTACTTGTGACAATAAAGATAAGGACCTTTAAAACCCAACTCCAGGAAACTTAGAAGTTATCCTTTGCAGTGAGCATGTGTCCAGCCTACAAGAGTTAATTGCTCCCAACTGTCCTTGATTTCGAGGAACTGTCCATAATTTAGAACAATGTCCTTCTGTCCCTCCTTCCTCCTCATTTGTCCCTCATTTTGGTCTGATCTAGATAGTTGGGAGATAAGTTAGAGTTAATAAGCTCCATGAGGGCAGGGAATAATGTGAATGTACAATATATGCACTATGTTGTCAAAAGTATTGGGACAACTGCCTTTACACACACATGAACTTTAATGGCATCCCAGTCTTAGTCCATAGGGTTCAATATTGAGTTGGCCCACCCTTTTCCGTTATACCAGCGTTAACTCTTCTGGGAAGGCTGTCCACAAGATTTAGGAGTGTGACTATGGGAATGTTTAACCAATCTTTCAGAAGCGCATTTGTGAGGTCAGGCACTGATGTTGGACGAGAAGGCCTGGCTCACAGTCTCGGCTCTAATTCATCCCAAAGGTGTTCTATCGGGGTGAGGTCAGGACTCTGTGAAGGCCAGTCAAGTTCCTCCACGCCAAACTCACTCATCCATATCTCTATGGACCTTGCTTTGTGCACTGCTCCAAATCATTTGGTGGAGGGGGAATTAGGGTGTGGGGTTGTTTTTCAGGGGTTGGGCTTTTTATGCTCCTAAATTTGTGGGAACAGTTAGGGGATGGCCCCTTCCTGTTCCAGTGCACAAAGCAAGGTCCATAAAGACATGGATGAGCGAGTTTTGGGTGCAGGAACTTGACTGGCCTGCACAAAATCCTGACCTTAACTCGATAGAACACCTTTGTGATGAATTAGAGTGGAGACTGTGAGCCAGGCCTTCTCGTCCAACATCAGTGCCTGACTTCACAAATGCACTTCTGGAAGAATGGTGGTCAAACATTCCCATAGACACTCCTAAACCTTGTGGACAGCCTTCCCAGAAGAGTTGAAGCTGTTATAGCTGCAAAGGGTGGGCCAACTCAATATTGTACCCTACGAACTAAGAGTGGGATGACATTAAATTTCATGTGAGTGTAAAGGCAGGCGTCTCAATACTTTTGACAATATAGTGTATGTGAAGTGCTGCGTAAATTGATGCCGCTAAATAAGTACCTGTAATAAATAAATAAATAAAGTCACCTCCAACATTTATACAGTATCTCACAAAAGTGAGTAAACCCCTCACATTTTTGTAAATATTTTATTATATCTTTTCATGTGACAACACTGAAGAAATGACACTTTGCTACAATGTAAAGTAGTGAGTGCACAGCTTGTATAACAGTGTAAATTTGCTGTCCCCTCAAAATAACTCAACACACAGCCATTAATGTCTAAACCACTGGCAACAAAAGTGAGTACACCCTTAAGTGAAAATGTCCAAATTGGGCCCAAAGTGTCAATATTTTGTGTGGCCACCATTATTTTCCAGCACTGCCTTAACCCTCTTGGGCATGGAGTCCACCAGAGCTTCACAGGTTGCCACTGGAGTCCTCTTCCACTCCTCCATGATGACATCATGGAGCTGGTGGATGTTAGAGACCTTGCGCACCTCCACCTTCCATTTGAGGATGCCCCACAGATACTCAATAGGGTTTAGCAGTGGTGTATTTAGGTTTTATGCTGCCCAAGGCCTGACTAAACTCATGCACCCCCTAATTT
>BLSH010406764.1:534722-573085 GCA_018402905.1 Glandirana rugosa
CAGGAGGGCTGAGGTGTCAGGGTATAGTATTGGGGGGGATCAGGAGGGTTGGGGTGTCAGGAGGGTATAGTATGGGGGGGATCAGGAGGGCTGGGGTGTCAGGGTATGGTATTGGGGGGGATCAGGAGGGTTGGGGTGTCAGGAGGGTATAGAATGGGGGGGGATCAGGAGGGCTGGGGTGTCAGGGTATGGTATGGGGGAGGATCAGGAGGGCTGGGGTGTCAGGAGGGTATAGAATGAGGGGAATCAGGAGGGCTGGGGTGTCAGGAGGGTATAGAATGGGGGGGATCAGGAGGGCAGGGGTGTCAGGAGGGTATAGAATGGGGGGGGGGGGTCAGGAGGTCTGGGGTGTCAATAGAGTATAGAATGGGGGGGGATCAGGAGGTGTGGGGTGTCAGGATTTGCAATACAAAGATGCTGCGTGGAGGAGGATAGGCGGAGCATTAGGCTCACCCCGCCAGTCAAATTACGTGCACCCGGTCTGGCCAGTCACCAGCCGTTTTATGGGGGCATCAGTCGCTTCCCCCCCCGCCAAGTACGCCCCGCCATGATATTAGCAAGTGCTGCTCTACAGCAAGCTGGACGCCAGGGGTTGCATTAGTGCAGGAGTCGGCCCCAGGAGCCGGGACTCAGGAGGATGGGTCGGGGGGCTTTCTTTAATGCGGGGGTGGCTTTTTTTGCCACCCCCCCAAAAAGTGCCGCCCTAGGCATAGGCCTTGTTGGCCTAGGCCAAGATACAGCTCTGGGGTTTAGGTCTGGAGACATGCTTGGTCAGTCCATAACCTTTACCCTCAGCTTCTTTAGCAGGGCAGTGGTCATCTTGGAGGTGTGTTTGGGGTTGTTATCATGTTGGAATAGTGCCCTGCGGCCCAGTCTCCGAAGGGAGGGGACCATGCTCTGCTTCAGTATGTCACAGTTAGCATTCATGGTTCCCTCAATGAACTGTAGCTCCCCAGTGCCGGCAGCACTCATGCAGCCCCAGACCATGACATTCCCACCACCATGCTTGACTGTAGGTAAGATACACTTGTCTTTGTACTCCTCACCTGGTTGACGCCACACACGCTTGACACCATCTGAACCAAACAAGTGTATCTTGGGCTCATGTCCATGTCCTTAGTCTGCTTGTCTTCAGCAAACTGTTTGCGGGCTTTCTTGTGCATCATCTTTAGAAGAGGCTTCCTTCTGGGACAATAGCCATGCAGACCAACTTGATGCAGTGTGCGGCGTATGGTCTGAGCACTCACAGGCTGACCCCCCCACCCCTTCAACCTCTGCAGCAATGCTGGCAGCACTCATACGTCTATTTCCCAAAGACAACCTCTGGATATGACGCTGAGCACGTGCACTCAACTTCTTTGATTGACCATGGCGAGGCCTGTTCTGAGTGGAACCTGTCCGGTTAAACCTATTTATGGTAACCTGTATGGTCTTGGCCACTGTGCTGCAGCTCAGCTTCAGGGTTTTGGCAATCTTTTTATAGCCTAGGCCATCTTTATGTAGAGCAACAATTCTTTTTTTACAGATCCTCAGAGAGTAATTTGCCATGAGGTACCATGTTGAACTTCCAGTGACCAATATGAGAGAGTGAGAGTGAGAGCGATAACACCAAATTTAACACACCTGCTCCCCATTCACACCTGAGACCTTGTAACACTAACGAGTCACATGACACTGGGGAGGGAAAATGGCTAATTGGGCCCAGTTTGGAAATTTTTCACTTAGGGGTGTACTCACTTTAGTTGCCTGTGGTTTAAGCATTAATGGCTGTGTGTTGAGTTATTTTGAGGAGACAGCAAATTTACACTGTTATACAAGCTGTACACTCACTACTTTACATTGTAACAAAGTGTAATTTCTTCAGTGTTGCCACATGAAAAGATAGAATAAAATATTTACAAAAATGTGAGGGGTGTACTCACTTTTGTGAGATACTGTATATTCCCCCAGTCTGCACCGCTGGCAAAAAAAAACCCTACTTGGGGTTTGGCCAAGGATTCATAACGCAACATTTTTGTACCTTCTTACACTATTGCCAGGGACACTTAGGGGAGACCAAATTAATAGGACTATTAATCAGGCTTTGGCTGAATACAGCCAAGCAGTACTAAATTTCATGAATCAACGCTGCTTAAGATAGGGCGGCTACATATGTCTGGTTTTTCTTACAATAGTCATACCATTTGAATTATATTTTTAAATTGGAAATTGTATAAAAAAGAAACAGTTGATTTACGTGCAACACTCTACTTTACTTGTGGATACAATTGTGGCCCTTTTAAATAGACACCACTGATCTAAGTGTCTACTCACTTTTTATTTTCTCTCTTTTCAGTTCTCTCAACAAAAAGAGTTGTGAACCAATATTTGTATTACTTTCATTCCATTCTAATACCCTTCTGTCAACCTGCACCATGACCAATCCTCGGGTTTATTTTGACATCACTGCTGACAATGAACCAATTGGCCGTATTATTATGGAACTGAGAAGTGATGTTTGTCCGCGGACAGCGGAAAATTTTCTTGAGTTGTGCACCGGAGTACGAGGATTTGGTTACAAAGGCTCCCACTTCCATAAAATTATCCCAGGCTTTATATGCCAGGGTGGAGACATCACCCATCATGACGGAACTGGTGGAAGATCTATCTACGGAGAAAAATTTGAAGATGAGAACTTCATCTTAAAGCACAACGGAGCAGGCATCCTATCTATGGCCAATTTTGGCCCCAAAACAAATGGTTCCCAGTTTCTGCTTTGTATGACTAAGACAGAATGGCTAGATGGAAAAAATGTTGTCTTTGGTTTCATTGCTGATGGCATTCATGTTTTACAGAAAATGTCAGTTTATGGTACTAGAGGTGGGAAAACAATTAAGAAAGTTGTGATTGCTGACTGTGGTCAGTTATAAATAAACCTACATCTTCCATTATAGTGTTAGGGCCCATTCACCCTAGAATGCCATGTGGAAAACCCATGTTCCGTGCTGGTTTCCTGCACCTCATTCAAATCTGCGATCTGCAGTGGGTGTCAGTGCAAATTTAACAATACCCCAAACACAGATCTCAAAGGCAGTAAGTTTGCCTGCACTGGATCGCATGGTACAAATGTGCACTGCGATTTCAGCCCATTCAAAATGAATAGACTGAAATCGCACTGCACAGAACTGCATGTGCAACTCATAGGTACATGCAGTGCGATCCTGTGGGATTCACATGTAGTTCCTAGTGTGAATGGACTCTTAAATTTGCCACAGATGGATCTTTTTTTTTTTGATCAGCCCGCCTGCTGATCAAAAAAATGGATTCCTCCAATCCCACATTAGAGGTGGATGAAAAAATCCTCCCTACTGCGCTATTGTATTCTGGCAGCGGGGACTCTTCCTGCTGAATTGCAATCTATCTACTGCCAGCTTTAGGCTTTTAGGCTGCCAAGCAAGCTGCTGAAAATTCACACTGGAAAAAATACCATTGTAGGGCCAGTTCACTACTGGTTTGTTCATGTTGTAATCAGTCAACCCTTATCAAGGGGACGCTTTTGGACCGCTGAAACGCGTTAACTACTTTTTGGTTGGTACCCCTGACTTTTAAAGGAATAAAGTTGTATCTGGACCTCTTAGCAGTGGTGTGGTGCTTCAATTTTAATCTCGATACACAACTTTTATTGGAGGCTTCCGTTGCTGAGTGTCAGGGATACCATATGCAGGTATCCAGCAGGGATGGTCAGATCAGTTGGCTGCACTTAAAGGAATCAGGACCAGGTGTAAGGTGAAAATATCAATATATTTATTAGACAAATAACACACACTTCCAACACCAAACACCAGCAAACATAAATGAGCAAGTAAAAGATGAAAACACACCAAACCCCAAAATAAACACCTATCTGACTAACTAAATACAAGAGAAGAAAACACACATATACAATAAGCAACCAGGGATACCAGATAAGGGGAACAGGGAGCCAGGTACTGGGAGCAGAAGGAGAGCAAGGGAGCAGGTTCAGGAATCAAGTCTCTGGGTCTGGATCGCAGATCAGGGATCAGAGCAGGTCAGGTTCAGGCATGGACACAGCTTGCAGGGAAAACACTGAAGCATTGGGACAGGGAGCAAGGCGGGCTTATATGGACCCAGCAGACCCATCAGGTGCAGCTTAATGACCTGTAAGCTCAATCTCCTGGGAGACTCCCGCTGGTGGCCACCAGAACTACACCATTTAGTTTTCCAAACACTGCCACCAGCAGGTGACCCAAGCAAGGACACAGGTCCTGACACCGAGCTTCACCTTGTGAAAATGCAATTTGCCTAGCTGCCTTTGGTTCTGTGACTTTACGTTGGTATTTTATATTGTATACTTGTCACAAGTTAGTGACCTAAACCCACCACTCACCCAGTATTAACTAATGGCACAGTATTAATGTATATATACATGCAAGCCTCCTGCATGTATCCCTACCTTGCAAATGCCCCCCTTCTGCAGTAGCAGCCCCACAAATCTCTGGAATCAGTGGGTAGGTCTCTGCCAGAGCTTGGTAGGTGGAGTCCTAATGTCACAAGACTCCCCACCCACCTCTACACTCTCCTACTTTCCTATTCCTGAGTTTTGAGAAGCATCTTGTCAAAACTCAGGAAAGTCATCACATGACTTCAGCATGCCCAATCATGCTGAGGTGAGAAGCAGCCAATCCTGGCAGAGCTGGAGAAGAAATGAGGGGGGGGGGGTGTGATGCTCTGTATGCTCGTGCATGAGATAAGGAAATGAGCTGTCAGTCACAACATGGGGGAAGAAACAGAAGCATTTCTCTGTGTGTCTGTTTTTTTCCCTACTGAAAAAAAGATAAGAGGATTGCTCAGAGCTGGATTAACTCTTCGTGGCAAGACTGAGCATAGATGACATGACATCCTATACTCTATTAGGCAGAATTGTTAAATCATTTTTTTTTCTGGTTTACAATCTGTCAACAGATTGTACTCTATAAATTAGGCACCGTGCCTAAAAATACAAACTGAGCATGTGCAGAGCGGGATGAGTCAGCATATTACTTTATTTTAAACAGTATAGACACTTATTTTTAATGCTTTACATAGCTATACCTGCAAAAGGGGCCAGCCTGAAATGATCTAGCAAGACTTAAAGTGGTTCTAAAGCTTTGTTTTTTTTTTTACCTTAATGCATAGTATGCATTAGGGTAAAAAACCTTCTGTGCTGCAGAATACGGTGTCTAAACTGAGGGATTGTATTGCCCACATATATTACTGGGCAAGAACATTTGGCAGTATATACCACTCCATCTGAGCTACAATTAACCACTTGATGACCACACTATAGCTGAAAGACGGCTACAGTGCGGGCCTAAATTGCCAGGAGGGCATTCATGTACGTCCTCCCGTGTTCGCGCCACCCGTCCTTGGAACTCGGCTGATCACAGATCGGAGTAAAGGGCCGATCCTGACCCTTTACCACATGATCAGCTGTCAGCCAATGAAAGATGATCATGTGATGTAAATAGAAGTTGGTAATCTGCTTTTTTTTTCCTTACGCTGACGGCTTGAGGAGAAAAAAATAAGCCGATTACTGGCTTGTGTAAATGGGACATCGGTCCCACACACTGACAGCCACTGCTGCTAAGCAATGCCCACTAATACCACCTACCAGTGCCCACAAGTGCCACCTACCAGTGCCCATCAGTAATACTAAGCAGTGCCCATCAGTACTGCCAATCAGTGGCCATCAGTGCTGCCTATCAGTGCCACCTACCAGTGCTACCTATCAGTGCCTATCAGTGCCACCTGTCAGTGCAGCCTCATCAGTGCCTCCTGATCAGTGCCGTCTCATCAGTGCCCATCAGTGCCACCTATCAGTGCCCATAAGTGCCACCTATCAGTGCTGCCTTATCAATGCATATAAGTGCCTATCAGTGTAGCCTATCTGTGCCCATCAGTGCAGCCTATAAGTGTCCATTAATGCAGCCTCATCAGCACACATCAGTGAATGAAAAAAATTGCCTGTTTGCAAAATTTTATAACAAACTATGAAAACATTTTGTTTTTTTGTTTTTTCAAAATTTTTGGTCTTTTTTTGTTTGTTTAGCAAAAAATAAAAAAATAAAAAAACAGTAGTGATTAAATACCACCAAAAGAAAGCTCTGTTTGTGTGAAAAAAATGACAAAAATTGAATGTGTACAGTGTTGCATGACCACGTAATTGTCATTCAAAGTGCGACAGTGTTGAAAGCAGTGTTACCAACCTACCAGATTGAAATTTACTGACACGACGCCAAAAATTTACTGGCATTTCCAAAAGTTACAAAATTACAGTTTTAAGTGCAAATTTCAGTATTTTGGCTACAAACAAGTACAAAATGCAATTACCAATATGATTTAAAGGTAGATAGTAAGGCAAAAAACATATTTCTTATTTTATTTTCAATATAGTAAGTAAGTAGCTCAGGAACAGGACTTAGGAGGGCAAGAAATTAGAATGGGTGCACATGGAATGGACTCTCACAGTGGCAGTGACAGCAATGTGCAGCAGTACAGATGATGATGAGACCTCAATAACACAACATGTCCTCTCCTGAGTCACAGTGGCAGTTTCTCTCCTAGCCAGGTTGTCCCTTCAGCCCACTCCAGTCCAAACAGCACTGACGGTCCCGCTCCCAGCCTGCCCTGCTCCCATACCGCAGACACGAACATGAGGCTCTGCCCGCTTTGCTTGGCTCCCTTGCACCATGACATCACACAACCTCCGCCAGAGCCATCCGAACACACTGTAGCTGGCAGTTGGATGGTCTTGGCCGTCTCCAGACTGAGCCTAGCATCACAGCCATATTTTTTACTGGCAACCATTTCATTTTACTGGCATTTACTGGAAGGAGAAAATTGCCTGTTTTTTACTGGCTACCAGTAAAAATACTGGTGGCTGGCAACACTGGTTGAAAGCTGAAAATTGGCCAGGGCAGGAAGGGTGGTGAAGGTGCCTAGTAAGCAAGTAGTTAAAGAACAATGATGTCACTGTTCCAAGGGTCAACAAATTCCTTTACTGTATGTTTACAAAAAAAATATGAGGATGAAACTTGCCATAAATATACTTGGTAGACCTATTAGCATTTGGTAGTAATGGCATGAAAGTACTCCTATAGGTGCTGGAGACTTGTCCCCCATGCTTTCCTTGGTGTTTATGTTGAGCTTGAATGACTTAGTATGTTAGTTGGAAACTGTCTTCCACCTTTTCTCCATTGCATGGCCATCTTGTTACTGCATACCGTGCATGCGCGGCCGTCATGACATCATGACACCACATGCGTGATGACATTAGTGCATAATGAGCGTGGCGGCCATATTTGAAAAATTCTATAAATAGGGGAAAAGCAAACAGTCGCCATTTTTTCAACCATGTGGGTTTAGTTTGCACCTCTTCATTTTGGTTGCTTCTCTTTATTTTATTTATGCACCCCTGACAAAGTTCGGGTTCAGTGAAGCATGACATGTTGGATCTTTTGGGAGCACTTTTTGACTTTTGATTATTTTTGGGGGCAGGTATGCTTTTTTGGGGAGGGGGCTGGTAAACTCCTTGTTGAGGTTTATTGTGGTCTTTTGAATAGTCTGTCTTTATAATTGGAGGAGGCACAGTGGAAAAGGGGTATTTACTTTTTTTTTGTCCCTTTAGTCATTGGATTTCGGACAACAAGTTGGCACCTCCAATTATGGCTATATTTAAATGGGGTATAATATTGAGCCAAGAACAGAACAAGAGCAGCGCCATCTAAGCGTAGCATGTGAGAATATTTATTAGGATAATATACAAATGTTCAAACTCACAAGGATATGATGTATGGGCGCATTAGAAACGAGATCTTCCGCTGTGCTTTCCGGAATGGTGGACTGGCGTAGCAGGTACTCAGGCTCCACTTCTAATAAGTAGTGTCGCGCTAATCAAGCAAGGCACTCATGCAGCCCCAGACCATGACACTTCCACCACCATGCTTGACTGTGGGCAAGACACACTTGTCTTTGTACTCCTCACCTGGTTGCCGCCACACACGCTGGACACCATCTGAACCAAATACGTTTTTTTTTTGTTTTGTCAGACCACAGGATATGGTTCCAGTAATCCATGTCCTTAGTCTGCAAACAGTTTGCGGGCTTTCTTGTCAATCATCTTTAGAAGAGGCTTCCTTCTGGGACGACAGCCATCCAGACCAATGTGATGCAGTGTGCAACGTATGTTCTGAGCACTGACAGACTGACCCCCCGCCCCTTCAACTTCTGTAGCAATGCTGGCAGCACTCATACGTCTATTTCCCAAAGATAACCTCTGGATATAACGCTGAACATGTGCACTCAACTTCTTTGGTCGACCATGGCGAGGCCTGATCTGATAACACCAAATTTAACACACCTGCTCCCCATTCACACCTGAAACCTTGTAACACTAACAAGTTACATGACACCGGGAAGGGAAAATGGCTAATTGGGCCCAATTTGGACATTTTCACTTAGGGGTGTACTCACTTTTGTTGACAGCGGTTTAGACACGAATGGCTGTGTGTTGATATATCTTGAGGGGACAGCAAATTTACACTGTTATACAAGCTGTACACTCACTAATTTACATTTAGCAAAGTGTCATTTCTTCAGTGTTGTCACAAAAATGTGAGGGGTGCACTCACTTTTGTGAGATACTAGTGTAGCGCCCCCATAGTGATAGGTGCTCTACTTTGGTAAATTTTTGATAGGAGAGGTAAAAATCTAGTCAGGCCTGACAGTGAGTGTAGGCCTGATTGTTTTGAATTGGGCTGGGGAGTGGCTCAGGGAGGGCTGGAGTTTGCAGGAAGAAACACCCCTCGGATACTCCTCCCTTTTTGAGCTAGGAAAGCTCTGGAAAAGGGGATGGATAAGAAGGTGTCACTTTCTGGTGTGTGACAAGGAGCCCTGACCAATCCACAGTTTGGATTGGCAGGGTGCAGGCCCCCTTAACCACTTCAGCCCCGGAAGGATTTCACTCTTTAGGACCAGAGCACTTTTTGCGATTCGCGCTGCATCGCTTTAACTGAGAATTGCGCGGTCGTGCAATGTTGTACCCAAACAAAATTTGTGTCCTTTTTTTCCCACAAATAGAGCTTTCTTTTGGTGGTATTTGATCACCTCTGCGTCATTTCTGATCGCCGCTATAAACAAAAGAAGAGCGACAATTTTACAAAAAGACCCACATTTATTACTTTTTGATAAAATACAAATACAAAAAAAAAAATATAAAAAAAAATTTTTTTTCATTGGTTTTTGGCCGATTTATATTCTTCCTCATATTTTTCGTACAAAAAAATCGCAATCGGCGTTTATTGATTGGTTTGCGCAAAAGTTGCTGCGTTTACGGATGATGAGAATTAATTTCTGGGGTTTTTATTTATTTTTTATTTTTTACTAGTAATGGCGGCGATCTGCGATTTTTAGCGGTACTGCGATATTTCAGCAGACATGTCGTACCATTTTGACACTTTTTTGGGACCATTGGCATTTATACAGCGATCAGTGCTATAAAAATGCACTGATTACTGTGTAAATGCCATTGGCAGTGAAGGGGTTAACCTGCAGGGGGCGCTCTAAGGGTTAACTGTGTTCCCTGGGCGTGTTCTAACTGTGTGTGGGCTGCCCTAGCAGGGGAAGGGTAGTGATCACACCTTCCATGTAGAGGAAGGCTGTGATCACAGACCTTCCCCCTCTCACAGAACGGAGGTCCGTGTTTACTTACACGGACCTCCGTTCTTTCAGTGTGGGGGGGCCATCGCGGGTAGCCGGCGGCGATCGAGTCCGCCGCACCCGCTCCCTGGCTCCCCCAGAACACAGTGAGCGCGCAGGCGCGCCTTCAGCGGCGCGCACTCACAATACTAGTTATCGCGGCCGCCGTCCTGTGACGGCGGTTCGCGATAACGAGCCACCTTGTCGCCGTCACGCTGCGGCGGGTGGTTGGCAAGTGGTTAAATACAGTAATCTGCCAGCAGTGGGGAGGAGAGTTTGGGAGGAAGAAAGGAGACTGTAGCAGAGGCTGTGGAGCAGACCTCACCAGGGAGGATGCCCCCAGTCTGGGGTGGGGTGACCTTGGGGCCTGGAGGCTTGGGTGCAGCCAGGAGTGGAGTCAATTCCTGGAGTAGCACAAGGAAGCAGGAGAGCAGCAGAGTTCTACATTCTCAGAGACTCTTTAAAGGATTCACCGGTTGTCGTGAGTGACAGACACTAGGAGCTGGATAAAAAGGCTGGAGCAGGCTGGGGGAGGATAGTGGACCGTCTGTGGAGGTCGGAGGAGCCAGTCAGGGGAAGGTGTCACTGGATAGGAAAGCAGGCCGGAGCGGCCTGGAAGAGGATGGGCTAGGAGTTGTAGTCCATCAATACCTCACTAGCACCAACGTACTTAACTACACAATGAAGGGCCCGTGGCTTCATAAACGGAAGCCTGTGGCCCTTGCCTGTAACGGGTGGTTCAGAGGTCCTGCTAGCAAAAGTGCAGGCCTCACCATGTGCTAGTTGTAGTGGAGGAAAAAGTGTCATGGTAGCCTGATAAATTGACTTTCAGGCCAGGAAACCAAGAAGTGTGCTGGAGTGAAGTAAGGAGAGGAATGGTCAGCAAGTGATTGAGCTGGAGGACGTTGGAGTGTATATACTGCAGATGTATATAGAAGGTCCCGTGATCTAATTCTTTGGGCATCCCACAGTTAACCCCTTTCCCCACCCAAGTTTTATCCCCTCAAATAAAATAACAAAGTACCGGCCTGTTCCGTAACTCCGGATGTGTGGATATAGTGTGATTGAGGACAGCATGCAGGTGAACCACAACTACCAGCCACTCCCAAGGGAGAACATGGCTGCATTGTATATATATAGAATGCATGTATAATATAAGTATCTAGTATTAACAAACTAAATTCATAATATGCAGAGAACAGGTAATCAGAAATTCAAAAAATATATATAAAAATATATTTAAAAAAATTCTCCATTGGACTATTTGTTGGACAATTCACCCCCAGACTCTGTGCCAGAGAACTTTTCCTCTCAGCCACCATCCCCCATATATTCACTACAGCCCGAGCTGGAGAGCGCCATGTAACTAATTGCCATTGACTGTTCATAATATTGTGCTAAGGACAGTTGTCTCGAGTGTTGGTGATCTTTTTATTTGGGCACAAAAAGATCTCCATTTTTTTTTTGTCCATCATCCCAGGGACCTAAATTTGGCTTTTGAGGCTTTTTATATGTTCTCCTGCACTGCAGAAGTACTGTGGGGTAGAATCATGAGTAGGGACTTTCTGTTTGTTTAGGGACAATTACCTAATTTGTGATCACCAACCTCTCTGCACATTTGTATATTGCACACACAGTCTTTGTTATTATTCAATTCTTAATAAATGTTAAGTTTTATTCCAGTGATTCTTCGCATGCTGGAGAGGTGCTTCTGGATTTTGATGCGATTGTATGATGAGCTTATGTGAGTGCATTGGTTTTAATGGTTTCAAATCCAATAAATAATTCTACACTATGGTAGCTTTCCCCTTTCTATTCCTTATGCCTGCCTGAGAACTGAAGTTTAAAAAAAACCCCAACAAAACAGAGCAGTGGTGACTGATAACCTGTATATGGAATAATTCATTCTAATCATAGCATATTGGAATTTTTATGGTGCCAAAAAACGTGTTAGAAATGCATTATCCATATACAGCAGAACTTTACGGTTAGTTGTTTCTTCCATATAGACTACACTGTGGTTTCCTCTACATCTTTCGCCGACAACGGCTTCTTCTGGAGGAGTGTTGCCCAAATCTTTTATATAAACCTGTATACAAACATATATACGTAAGAAAACATCATACAATATGTAGTATTTGAAACCACACCCCCTGATTACGTCAATCTCTGACAAAACCGGTAGGGGAGGAGTCTGACGTAAGGGGCGAGACTGAACACCAGGACGCTGCAGCCAATGGATTAGAAGCGAGCGTGGATCGCTTCGCTTGTTATACAAAGGCGCTATTTTTAAACGGATCATGTGAGTGTGATACTTTTGGCTACAATAAATGTTTTTTTATATACTTGTTGCGCTATGAGATGTCCACTCTTTTATTTTCATATGGTATATGTCCTGGTATGATCTAACAAGTGGAGGTGACATTTAAGGAAAAAGGAGTACTGCAACCGGATTGTTTACACTGTTGCCGTTATATGCTGGAATGACCTTTGTGATGAGGGTCCACCACAGGGGGTAAGAGGCAATGTGTGCGGTGATGGTGGTGGTCTCCTTTCCTTTCCATTTTTCCATTTTTGGATCATCGGATCTTACAAGATTACATCCTTTTAATATATGGACATTTGGACTTTTTCAATCTAGAGTCTTTTATAGTTTAGCGCTGCACCAATACCATTTATCTCTTTATAATATGTAGTATTATGTACATTTTTTTTTTAAATAGAATGCTGTCGCAGCTTACCTAGGTCCTCATCTATCAATAGGAGTCCTTATTTCTAATTAGCATTGTTGCTATTGACATTTTTTGTCTTTAGATTCCAAGGTGACATTTAAGCAGCCATAGAAGGGGCAGTATGGTCCTAGCTGTAAAAATAATAGATATTCCTTTAAATTCCTTTAAATAAGTGTGACTCGGTGACAGCATTCTATTTTTGAAAAAAATGTACATAATACTACAGGGTGGGCCATTTATATCAAAATGGCCGCCATGGTCACCACCCATCTTGAAAAGTTTCCCCCCTCACATATACTAATGTGCCACAAACAGGAAGTTAATATCACCAACCATTCCCATTTTATTAAGGTGTATCCATATAAATGGCCCACCATGTACATATTGTATGATGTTTTCTTACGCAGTTATGTTTGTATCCAGTTTATATATAAAAGATTTGGGCAGCACTCCTCCAGAAGAAGCCGCTGTCAGCGAAACATGTAGAGGAAACAACAGTGCATCCTATATGGAAGAAACAACTAACTGTAAAGTTCTGCGGTATATGGATAATGCATTTTTAATGTATGTGAAATAAAATCATTTTTTAAAGAAAAAAGTGTTTTGGCACCATAAAAATCCCAATATGCTATGATTAGAATGAAATATTGTAATTAAGGGATGCGGTGTAGAGAAAGATCTTAGACCATAAGAGTCGCCTCATTACTCAGCAACACTTAAAAACAATTATATATGGGATAAGTACCAGCTAGAGGACATTGGAGTAAGGGTAGAGATCCACAAGTGGAATTAAATGGGCATTTGGTTGACTCTTATGCTAACACTGAGAGTCATATAGTTCTGGTGAGTGTGGGAACAAAGAGGGAGGCCCCAGACTGTTTGCGGGGATCAGTGACAGATCTATCTATTGTTGCACTATTTTGGTGGACTTTTTAAGCACTGAGAACTTGTGTATGCAAGGACTGGAAGACAGAGAGACTTTATTATGATTAATTACAATTTATTATTGAATTACGAGTATTTAGTTCCACCACTTTGCATAAATAGGATAGTGATTATGATTGCACTGGTATCATTTTCCAAGTAGCTAATGCAACTTGTGAGCAGCAGCTGTCCAGGGGAATCATTTTGGTGGTTTGATTGTAGACATGTATAGAATGAAAAAATTAGTTTCGCCATAATCATTATGTTAGAATGATCCATTTTTGGAACAATTTTTTTTTTCGGGAGAGTATATATTCATTGTTCCAAGATTTGTATTTTCAGAAGTCGTGTTATTCTTTTGTTATTTTGGAAGACTGGCTACATTCATTTTAACGTGTTAATTCGTTATTTCGGAAGATTAGTCATTCGTAAATAACAAATATATTGGGAATTATTCATCTTATTTAGATGCAATGGAATTAATGCCGTTAGACCCTGATTTTTTTTAAAACCTAAGAATTGCATTAGATTGTGGAACTAACTGACAATTACAAATTTAATTTAAATACTTTATTGCATAAGCAGTGCAGCCAATCAGGCAGCACTACCAGAATGCATCACTCCTGTACAATATATATTCCCACCCTCGTCACTGATTATTTGACAGTGACAGGAGTTTGTTTTAAGGGAACGTATATATTGAATATGTATTAATTCGCTATGTTATTAAATTGAATTAATTTCCCCATTCCCAACTGACTTTGTTGGTCTGCCCACATACAAATTGAATGATTGGTCTCTCAAGTTCAACCCAATACAAAAAGAATCTTATTAGAATATTTACGCTATACTCACTAGAATAAAATCAATTCAGATCATTCATTATGTTGTTACGTTATTTGCGATGCTTCAAACATTAACAAAAGGCCCAAACTATTGCATCATGTCTTCCGAATTAAACGAATGCATACAAATTAATTTGTTGTTTTCGTTATAATTTAATTTGGATTTGTTGAAATTCATTACAATTGTGATCAGAGATCACCGCATCATGCAAATTTCGTCCGAATTTTGATTTATAACTAAACAAATCTTATATATCTATTTAATTGATTATTTATTATTATTATTATTTATCATTCACTCATATTTTTAATATAGTGCAGGTAATTTTTTATTTTTTTTTTTTAATTTTACATGCTGGTAGAGTAACTCATCTTTTTCATTGCAGATAAATAGTAGATTTGAAGCAGAAGCAACATGCCGTCATTGAGTTCCTGATGAAGGAGGCGTGCAGGCTGTCCGACATCCACAGAAGGCTGCAGAATGTTTATGGAGATGACACCATTGACAAGAGCAATGTCTTGTCAGCGGTGACTCTTGTCAATGGTGTCATCTCCATAAACATTCTGCAGCCACTGTGGATGTCGGATGGCCAGCAGCCCTCCATTGTCAAGAAGTTAGCGATGGCACATTGCTTCTGCTTGGAATCTATTACTTAAGAAAGGAGAAGAGTTACAATAGAAGAAGTTACTCTACCAACATGTGAAATTTGAAGGGCATATTTAAGTTACCCACTTCAGCCCCGGAAGGATTTACCCCTTTAATGACCAGGCCATTTTTTGCAATACGGCACTGCGTCACTTTAACTGACAATTGCCTGAAGTTACTCATTGGATTGCAGCTCAATGCAATCCGCTATATTCCATTGTATATGTTTTATTTTCAGTAATAAAGTAAATTCTTATCTAAGTCAGGGCTATCCAAGAGGTACCTGCTAGAGCTTATATAGAGTGCTGGAACGCTCTCTACATTCCGGCACCTGGCACGTAAATGGTGCCAACACTGCAGAGTGATTACTGGCCCAAAGGGGTAGTACAGTCTCAGTCTGATTTCAATGGGGGCATAGGAAACAGCACTGGAACATGCATTCATGCATGCATCTGGTCGTGTGACGTTGTACCCAAACAAAATTTATGTCCTTTTTTCCCCACAAATACAGCTTTCTTTTGGTGGTATTTTATCACCTCTGCGATTTTTATTTTTTACGCTATAAACAAAAAAAGAGTGACAATTTTGAAAAAAAAAAACAATATTTGTAAATGTAATAAATATCAAAAAAAAATATGTAAAAAACGAATTTCTTCATCAGTTTAGGCCAATATGTATTCTTCTACATATTTTTGGTAAAAAATAATCGCAATAAGCGTATATTGATCGGTTTGTGCAAAAGTTATAGCGTCTACAAAATAGGGGATAGATTTATGGCATTTTTATTTATTTTTTTTACTAGCAATGGCGGTGATCTGCGATTGTTATCAGGTCTGCGACATTGCGGCGGACGGATCGGACACTTTTTTGGGACCAGTGACATTTATACAGCGAGCAGTGCAATAAAAATGCATTGATTAATGTATAAATGACACTGGCAGGGAAGGGGTTAACACTAGTGGTGATCAACGGGTTAAATGTGTTCCCTAGGGAGGTGTTTCTAAGTGTGGGGGGAGTGCAATGAGTGGAGGAGGAGAGAGATCGCTGTTTCTGATCACTAGGAACAGACGATCTCTCTCTACTCCCCAGAAAGAAGGGGGGTCTGTTTGTTTACATCAGGGGTTCTCAAACTATGGCCCTCCAGTTGTTCAGGAACTACAATTCCCATCATGCCTAGTCATGTCTGTGAATGTCAGAGTTTTACAATGCCTCATGGGATGTGTAGTTACGCAACAGCTGGAGGGCCGTAGTTTGAGGATGCCTGGTTTACATAGACAGATCCCCATTTTGGCTCTCTGAGGAGCGATCGCGGGGTGCCAGCAGACATCGCAGACAAGCCTATTTTAGTTAAATATTATATTTTTAATGCTAGTAGTAGTAGCAATTTAATGTTAACAGAAGTCATCTAGTTAAAAAAAATAGACATTTTCTTGAGATGTAGTATAGTGCAGTGTTTTTCAACTCCAGTCCTCAAGGCACACCAAAAGGTCATGTTTTCAGGATTTCCATGAGTTTGCACAGGTGATTTGATCAGTTTCACTGCCTTAGTAATTACCACAGCTGTTTCATCTGAGGGAAATCCTGAAAACATGACCTGTTGGTGTGCCTTGAGGACTGGAGTTGAAAAACACTGGTATAGTGATTCATTATGATCTATATTAAATCCAATCAATGTGAAGCAGATAAGATATCATGCGATGGCCACGTCTACATGTCCTCTAGGAAATCGGAAGGGATGATGAAAAGTTGGTATGAATAGACAGTACAGAATGTGATTGGAACCAGATCTTTGCCCTTTACTCCAGTTTGTCCATTCACAGCTGACTCACTGTTAGTACTCTTGCAAGTCATTGTCACATTCTGCTCAAATACAATGCAGACCAATCCGACTAATAAATATGTCAGGACTTGTTACTCTTTATGTAATAAAGTCAGTTCTGATTATTATCAGCTTTCACCTTTCTACAACCGAAGTTACTCATTGGATTGCAGCTCAATGCAATCCGCTATATTCCATTGTATGTGTTTTATTTTCAGTAATAAAGTTAATTCTTATCTAAGTCAGGGCTGTCCAAGAGGTACCTGCTAGAGCAGTGGTTCTCAACTCCGGTCCTCAGGACCCACCAACAGGCCAGATTTTAAGTATTACCTTGGGGAGATGCAGACTAGAATACTGCAATCACTGAGCAGCAAATTATATCACCTGTGATGTATTTCTGTTATCCTGCAAACCTGGCCTGTTAGTGGGTCCCGAGGACCGGAGTTGAGAACCACTGTTCTAGAGCTTATATAGAGTGCTGGAACACTCTCTACATTCCTGCACCTGGCACGTAAATGGTGCCAACACTGCAGAGTGATTACTGGCCCAAAGGGGTAGTACAGTCTCAGTCTGATTTCAGTGGGGGCATAGAAAACAGCACTGGAACATGCATTCAAGTAAGTAACTGCTAAAAGGGGATTTAAAAAAAAAAATGATTACAGGTACTTATATAGCGCTATCATTTTAAATAGCGCTTTACATATATTTTGTACATTCACATCAGCCCCTGTCCTCAAGGAGGTTACAGTCCAAGCTCCTGAACTGACATTCATACACATACAATATCTCACAAAAGTGAGTACACCCCTCACATTTTTGTAAATATTTTATTCTATCTTTTCATGTGACAACACTGAAGAAATGACACTTTGCTACAATGTAAAGTAGTGAGTGTACAGCTTGTATAACACTGTAAATTTGCTGTCTCCTCAAAATAACTCAACACACAGCCATTAACTACTTCAGCCCCGGAAGGATTTCACACTTTAGGACCAGAGCACTTTTTGCGATTCGGCACTGCGTCGCTTTAACTGAAAATTGCGCGGTCGTGCGACGTTGTACCCAAACACAATTTGCGTCCTTTTTTTCCCACAAATAGAGCTTTCTTTTGGTGGTATTTGATCACCGCTGCGTCATTTTTGATCGCCGCTATAAACAAAAAAAGAGCGACAATTTTGCAAAAAAAAAACGAATTTCTTACTTTTTGCTAAAATACAAATCCAAAAAAAAAATACAAAAAAACATTTTTTTTTTCATCGGTTTTGGGCGATTTATATTCTTCCTCATATTTGTGATAAAAAAACGCAATCGGCGTTTATTGATTGGTTTGCGCAAAAGTGGCCGCGTTTACGGATGATGAGAATTTATTTCTGGGGTTTTTATTTATTTTTTACTAGTAATGGCAGCGATCTGCGATTTTTAGTGGTACTGCGATATTGGGGCGGACATGTCGGACCATTTTGACACTTTTTTGGGACCATTGGCATTTATACAGCGATCAGTGCTATAAAAATGCACTGATTACTGTGTAAATGCCAATGGCAGTGAAGGGGTTAACCTGCAGGAGGAGCTCTAAGGGTTAACTGTGTTCCCTGGGCGTGTTCTAACTGTGTGTGGGCTGCCCTAGCAGGTGAAGGGAAGTGATCACAGCTTCCATGTAGAGGAAGGCTGTGATCACAGCCCTTCCCCCTCTCACAGAACGGAGGTCCGTGTTTACTTACACGGACCTCCGTTCTTTCAGTGCGGGGGGCATCACGGGTAGCCGGCGGCGATCGAGTCCGCCGCACCCGCTCCCTGGTCCCCCCGAACACAGTGAGCGTGCGGGCGCGCCTCCGGCGGCGCGCGCGCTCACAGTGCAGGATCTCGCAGCCGCCGTCGTATGACGGCGGTTTGAGTTATCGAGCCACTTTGTCGCCGTCAACCTGTGGTTGACGGTCGGCAAGTGGTTAAGTTATTTCCCTGTCCCCATTTCTTTGTAGGGCACTTGTCCGACCCTTACCCCCATTTTCCTTCCTTTTGCAGGCTTCTAGGACTTTCCAGGACTTTGTTACAGCCATTTTAGTGCCTAAAAGTTCGGGTCCCCATTGATTTCAATGGGGTTCGGGTCAAAGTTCGGGTCCTGTCCGGACCCGAACCCGGACTTTGTCCCGAAGTTTGGCCGAACCAGCAGAACCCGAACTTTCAGAGGTTCGATCAACTCTAGTAGTGAGTGTACAGCTTGTATAACAGTGTAAATTTGCTGTCCCCTCAAAATAACTCAACACACAGCCATTATTGTCTAAACTACTGGCAACAAAAAATGAGTACATCGCCTATTGAGTAATCGCATTGGCCACCAATGATTGGGAGGATTCTGGGACAAAGGTCTTGCGGGGAACACTCCTGCACCCCCGGCTGGGGTTGAGCCACAGGCGCTATATTTTTGTATATCTGGTAAGCCTCTTTTATGTCGGTGGTGGACCACATAGCATGCCTACTCAGCACTTTGGGTGAATTTAATTGTGTCAAGATGCTTGCCTATAAGTCACTACTTTTTTTCTGAACCATCAGATTGAGCTGTCATGGACTAAGCCTTTTTAGATATCCTTCATCTACCTTCAATTTTATTATTGGACTTGATACTCCTCTGGCTCCTTATCCTTGTATATGTAAATTTAGGGTCTGCCTGTCCTGTAAGAGGGGCCATATATCACCAGCACACCAAGGAGCTCCAGAACAAGTCCAAAGATCCTTGTAGACCCTTGGTGTGCTGGTGATATATCCCTCGCTCTGGATGTTTTCAGTTTCCAGGTGGTGGTCGCTGCAGCGCCCATTTACATTAGGCCTCATACACACAGACGTTTTTTGACGCCGGAATTTTCTGGCGTTTTTTTGCAGCTCTCCATGTTAGTCAATGGCCCCATAAAAATGTTGGCGTTTTTGAGCTGTAGGTGGCGTCGGCGTTAATGAGCTGAAAGTAGAACCCACGGCCATCGCGTTCTGAGGCTGTAAGGTTTTGGCATTTTTTGACGCCGACGCCGCAAAACGCCAACAAACGCCAACTAATATTGTACCGGCGTTTTTTGACGCCAACGTTTTTAGGTTGAAAAATAGCAGAGGGATGATTTTTTTAAAAAACGCCTATTGACGCCGACGCTCACTAACACTCGCTAACGCCGATGCATAACGCCGATCTTTTTTCCTTGACGTCGGGCCCGACGTTTAAAGATACGCCCGTGTGTATGAGGCCTTACAACCAGTTTCAAGAATGAGTGCATTGAGAATATGTTGCTTGTGCCTTCCCTATAAGGAACAGGAAGTAGTGTGCTGAGTTGGTATGACACTATTGTACAGTATGTAACAGGAAATAGGTATATGTCCTTTACCCCATGCACACCATTGCTGCACCTGAGTCAGTGCTGATTCACTGTGCTATGTAGGAGGGCAGAGTGCTTTGCAATTCATTAAAGGGATGGTCTGCATTGTGTTTTGGCAACATATTACAATGAAATATGACAAGGCATCTTATGTAATAAGAAGACAGTCCTGATTTTTTGCAAAAACAGCCTTTACAAATCCATTACTCAATGGATATGAAACTCAGTGTACTAATTTCCTTATGTGTACATCTTGTCAATAAAACATTTACTGCTATTGTAGCAGTACCCACTTGAGATATTCCCTGTAGGTTCCCAAGTAGCATTGTGAGAAATCAAAAACTCCAAAAAATGACAAGTTAAATTTAAAATGATTAAAGAGTGACTCCACTTTTGTAGAGAAAAAAACATTGCAGGGATTTTAACAAACTTTGTTGCAGATTCCTACCTTTTGTTATCCTAAAAAAATAGCTGTTTGCTTCTCATTAAGGCACCATTCACACAGGGGCGACTGTCGCTCCGACTTGGGTAGCCTCAAGTCGCCCCAGGTCGCTTGACATCTGAAATCCCATTGAAATTAATGGGAGCCGTCTTAATGTACACTACTGAAGTCGGAACGACTTCAGAAAAGGTTCCTGTACTACTTCTAGGCGACTTCTATCCGACTTGTGCCCATAGAATTGAATAGAAGTCGCCTCCAAGTCGGATCCCCCATCTAAATAAAAGCGACTTTGTAGTGAAAAGAATAGAATTTATTTTTAGGCAACCCCCTCCATCCCTTTTCTGATTGGTCAAGGCAAAGTCGCCTGGAAAAAGTCGTGTTGTAAAGTCGCCTCAAGTCCCTGAAAGTCGCGCTGGAAGTCGCGCTGGAAGTCGCGCTGAAATTGCCTAGCAAAGTCGCGTCGAAGTCGGGTCGCCCCTGTGTGAATGCAGCCTTAATGTGAATGCAGAGGATTTATAATTATCAATCATCTGCTGCACTTGCAGGGTACAAGTGAGGAAAGTGGCAGGGTCTGTATCCTTTTAGACATGATGCCTCTATGGCAGTTTGTTACAAAAAATGACATTTTTGTTGCAGGTTACATCTCTGGGGGGCGGGGGGTGGGGTGCGCTTTCTGTACACCATCTATGCACTGAACACCTCCAGGTAGCCATAATACATTGAATTTTACAGAAAATGACAGCTCTGCAGTTTGAAAAGCTAAGGTAATTTTAAAAAACATTCAATTGCATGACATGTGTCAAGCATAGGGCCCGCAGGCCGCATCTGGCCTTCAAGGCCATGTCATGTCGCCCTTGCACCTCTCCTGCAGCTGTGGCACCCCCCTCACCTCTGCCCCCATCTTGTATCAGCAGTTGGCAGCAAAGAGGACAGAACTCCTTGGTCAGATCCTGCACTTCTGCTTACAGCATTCAGCAGACTCCAGCCCTCCTCTGATTCTCCTCCAGACCCTGCAATTTCTTCTTCCCATCTCTGCTCCCAGCTTCTTCCTGGCAGCACATGGTAAAGGAGGTGATGTAAGGGAGGGTGCGGGACTCTTGACTTCTGGTGGTGGAGGGCTCTTGACATCTGATGAAAGGGGAGTGGGTTGCTCTGGATATCTAGTCCCACAGAGACTAGAGTCTTTGACACCTGTTATGTTTGTCTCATTTGTATATGCTATATTATTTTTTTTTATTTCCTATTTTTTTCCCACAAAAGTGGACTAAAGCTGGCATACAGTATACACTTTTCTTATTCAATTTTCGTTTAGATTTACCAAAACCATGTAATATGAGGTCAAGCCTGAACACTTTTAATTTGTATGAAATCAGGCAGGTGCTTGCACTACATAGTTGACGGTAAATCTAAAGGAGATTGAATAAGAAAATTGTATAGTGTATGGCCAGCCTCTTTAACCACTTCCCGTCCGCGCCATAGCCAAATGACGGCTCTAAAATGCCGGGAGGCCGTCAATAGACGTCTTACCCTTTGGCTCGTGCTGGGCGCGCTCCCACTGCGTGAGCGTGCCCGCGAGTCAGCGGACCCGATGTCCACAGGAGACGCACAATCTCCTCACAGAGATCCGGAACGGGGAACCGCCGGTGCAAACACGGCAGTTCCCCGTTCTGTGAGGGGGGGGCATGCCAGATCTACTGATCCCTGTCACTGGGATCAGTTAGATCTGTCATGCCCCTGCCAACCCCGCCCCCCCCCCCCCCAGTTGGAACACACCCAGGGAACACATTTAACCCCTTCACTGTCCCCTTAGTGTTAACCCCTTCCCTGCCAATGACATTTATACAGTAATCAGTGTCTATTTTTAGATCTGATCACTGTATAAATGTCATTGGTTCCAAAAAAGTGTCAAAAACGTCCGACATGTCCGCCGCAAAATCACAAATCACCGCCTTTACTAGTAAAAAAATAAAAAATGCCATAAACCAATGTCCATAATTGTAGGCGCTATAACTTTTGCGCAACTCAATCAATATACGGCGATTGCGATTTTTTTTACCAAAAATATGTAGAAGAATATATGTCGGCCTAAGCTGATGATTAAATTTGTTTTTTTATTTTTGGATACTTATTGTAGCAAAAAGTAAAAAATATTGTTCTTTTTTCAAAATCGCCGCTCTTTATTCGTTTATAGCGCAAAAAATAAAAACCGCAGAGGTGATCAAATACCACCAAAAGAAAGCTCTATTTGTGGGGAAAAAAAGGACGCCAACTTTGTTTGGGTACAACGTCGCACGACCGCGCAATTGTCATTCAAAGAGGGACAGCGCTGAAAACTGAAAATTGGTCTGGGCAGGAGGGGGGTTTAAGTGCCCAGTAAGGAAGTGGTTAAAGGTATTCACAAACAAATAAGATCACAACCACAATAAAAAGCATAATAACACGCAACTAAAAAAAAAACAATAGATATAAAAACCCCAATGTAATCTTGTAGACTAGGGAGATTATTTTTAATAACACAGGGGATTATGGTCCTTTTTTTAAATCTGCATATTTGGGAATGGATTTTTACAGTCATTTTCCCATCCTATGTTTTCAGTCTTGCAAAGGATTGTGGTCCACAATGTATTTGCCTGGTTATTTTCTTAGATTCAGAGATCATTTTAAATCCAACAAGACAGTGCGGTCCTCTACTAATTTGCACAATTTAAAAATGCTAATTTATGATTCAATCAATTTTAGAGAGAGGTGCACCTCCTTTTTAAAAAAAAAATTCTAAGCAATTATTTTAGCTTTGTAAGTAGGGGGCAGCTCAAGGATTAGGTCAGGGCTTTAGGGGTCAACATTCAAGGGTTAGAGGTTAGTAGTTCACGGGGTTAGGGGTAAATGCAGAAAGCCCGGTCCAGTTTCAGTTGTTTCATTTTCAGTTATTTTAATTTTTCTGAGTTTCCGTCCTATACACCCATCATTTGGTTTCTATACCCCAAGGCGAGTGATAGAAGTTCTATTTAGAGAATAATTTTCTCTAAGTGTTTTTGTGTTTGGTTGGAATCTGCCACCTTGTGGTTGGACCTAGAAGTTACATCTTAAAGTGGTTTGGATTTTTGGATCATGTTTTGGGGGGTTAAATCCCCTGTCGTTTTCCTGTTGGGATTCACTTCCTATCCCATAGCCATAACAAGGAATTAAAGGAAAGCTGTCCAAAGTGCTTGTCATCAGGGTTACCAGAAATATTATCCCCTTTGGAAAATGTTCCCTCTACTCCTGTTCTGGGGACAACTCAATATATGGGGTTTTCTTTCACTTTCACTCTCAGTGATACCAGTCACCAGGAAAAATAGAGAGGGTGAATCGCTGTCTGAATCCTGATCTGTGCATTGCCCCTGCACGGATGTGGCTTCCGAGATATGTATGACGTTCTGTGCTGCCAGCTGCCAGCAAGACCCTGCAATACCGGGCAACTGAAGATGGCCCTTTGAATACAAATCAATACACACGTGTGAAAGAGGCCTAAGGCAGGAGTTCCCAAACATTTCAGTACAAGCGCCACAATGCATACTTTAACAAATATTCACAAGCCAAAAAAATCAAATGTATAGACGAATGAACCCCTTTTACATCAAGATCCCCATCAGAGTCCCCCTTTACATAAGGGTCTCCATCAAAGTTCCCTCTTACATTATCCTCATCAGTCCTCATCAGAGTCCACCCTGAGATCAAGGTCCCCCTTACATTAGGGTCCCTATAAGAGTTTCCCCATACATCAGGGTCTCCATCAGAGTCCCCCTTACATCAGGGCCCCAGCAGAGTTACCCCTTACATCAGGGTCCTCTCTTACATCAGGGTCTCCATCAGAGCCCCCCCTCCCCCCTTACATCAAGGTCCCTACAGAGTTCCCCCTTACATCAGGTTTCCCATCAGAGCCCCCCTTATATCAAGATCCCCATCAGAGCCCCCCTTACATCAGGATCTCCATCAAAGTCCCCCTTGTATCAGGGTCCCAACAGAGTTCCACCTTACATCAGGGTCCCCATCAGAGTCCCCTTCCTTACATCATGGTCACCATGAGAGTCCTTCCTTAGATCAGGGTCCCCAACAGAGTTACCATTTAGATCAGGGTCCTCCCTTATATCATGCTCTCTGTCAGAGTCCCCCTTTACACCAGGGTCTCCATCAGAGCCCCCCTTTCATCAGGATCTCCATCAATGCCCCCCTTATATCAGGGTCCCAACAGAGTTCCACCTTACATCAGGGTCCCCATCAGAGCCCCCTTCCTTACATCAGGGTCCCCATGAGAGTCCTTCCTTACATCAGGGTTCCCAACAGAGTTACCATTTGGATCACTGTCCTCCCTTACATCAGGGTCTCTGTCAGAGTCCCTCTTTACACCAGGGTGTCCATCAGAGCCTCCCTTACATCAGGGTCCCCAACAGAGTTACCCTTTAGATCAGGGTCCTTCATTACATCAGGGTTCTCATCAGAGCCCTCCTTACATCAGGGTCCCCATCAGAGCTCCCCTTATATCAGGGTCTTCATCAGAGTACACCATACATCAGAGTCCCCAACAGAGTCCCCCCTTACATCAGAGTCCTCATCAAATACCTCCCTAAATCAGGTTCCCCCTTACATCTGGGACCCCATCAGAGCACCCCTTACATCAGGGTCTCTATTAGAGTCCCCCTTACCATTGTAAGGCTTTCAGCATGCTGTAGCAGCAGAGCGGGAGCCAAGAGGTGGAGCAGATCTGGACAGAAAAAGCTCTGTCATCCTCTATGAATGAGGCATGCACGTCATTGGTTGCTGGCGGGAACCTGTGCTGAACCTGCAAGGGGGAGTGGGAGAAGGGAGACCATAGGCAACATCAGCTGACCTTAATTATTACTACAGAAAGTGCACATTGAGCATACATACACCACTGACCGTAGCTACCAGCCAGATAATATCTTGTAGCAGACCAGATGTGTCCTGTGAGCTGTAGTTTGGAGACCCCTGCTTTAAATCAGTAGCACAGAATTCCTATGACTGCCCAGTAATACTATCTGTTGCAATCTGGGTATTGGCGCTCACCGCTTACTTCATGTCATCTACCGGAACAGAGGTACTTGGGTGTACTTCTACATCATCGCATGTAAAACACTGATATTGACAGACTGATGTTGTAATATTTAAATGAATGTTGCAATGTTTAAATTATAATCCCTAATCACTAATTAATGAGCCAATTTCCCTATCCTTGTCCTCTTTTCGCCTTCTCATTTGGTGTGGTACAATATATCCCAGTTTTAAGAACTCCGTGCCCCATTACAATAGGCTGTTTGTGAACTATTTTGGCTCACTTTATCCCAGCCACCCCTTGACAGTCATTGCCAGGACCTTTTTTTTTTTAAATACTTTATTGGGGGAAAATTCTCCCCTGTACTGCAACGTAATGCAAGAATACACCATGTAACAATACAGTCCACTCACACAATACACTACGTTCACTCAACGGTATGATACCTAAAATGCAGCAAGGTTTTCCTGAGCCATCATGCCATGCATGATGCCGCTTTACCCTGTAAGCATTATGTGACCCCCTAAGGCACCACCATCTCATAAGAGATGAGTTTTCAGGGATCACCTAAAGGTGGCTAGATTAGGAGGTAAATGAAGAGATTGAGGTAGAGAGTTTCAGAGGATGGGAGAGGCTCTTGAGAAGTCCTGGAGGCGAGCATGAGAGGAGGTGACATGGGAGCAGGAGGTCTTGGGAGGAGCAGAGATGGCAGTTTGGGTGATATTTTGAGATGTGATCGGTAATAGCTTGGGGCAGAGGTGTGGGTGGCTTTGCATGTTGTTGTTAGTATTTTGAATTGTATTTGTTGAGTGAGCAAAAGCCAGTGGAGTGATTGCCAGAGATAGGCGGTGGACACTGAATGGCTGGTGAGGTTGATGAGTGTGGTCATAGCATTCATGATAGATTAGAGAGAGGCAAGCAAGTGCAAAGGTAGGTCAATGATAATAGAGCTGCATGGCCACTGTTTAGCCTATATATTGCCATATTTGTCCATGTGTTACTACAGTTTAGTGGTATGCTGCTATTTGTGTTAATGTAGGACCTAGTCTGCACTCTTTGTCTTGGGGACTATGTTACTACACTTTAATCCTCTGCAGGCCTAAATCTCTAAAACTAAAATTAAAAATTTGCCATGCCTCTTATTTGTCAATGGCACTATACTTCCCGTAAAACTCTGAAGGTAAGGCCTGTGAACCTCAGGTCAAAGCTGTACACTTCCATGATAGCTACTGTATTATGCTCTGGCCTAATTTTTTTGATTTTTTTAAAAATTTAAAATGTAAAGAATTCCACAGAGGGAGTAATTGCCCATACACGCGATGCAACAGTCATACAACAATGGTCGTACAACAGCTTGTACGATAATCCGATCGTTAGTAAGCAAGATTACAACAGCTGACATTCAACAGTCGTACAACAGAAGTTGGCTGAGCAGACTAGAAAACTTTTGTTGGCCAACAAACCGTTGTACGACTGTTGATTCGTGTGTACAGAAGTTGGGCCAACAAAAGTTGAAAGTGCAAACATGCATGCTCGGAATCCAGGAAGTGTCCAGTCGTGTAACCTGTGTTCCTAATTCACAAATCACATTCACCTGAACCTCCTCGTTATGCGCTCGTAACACGTCACTACGTTCGGCTTTGTTGGTCGATTACTTGACTCGCGTCAGTACGCTAGACACAACCGCCAACAGCCGATTGTTGAACGTGTGGTCGTACAACAGTTGCACCGTGTGTACGAGGCATAAGACTCATGGTTGTGTTTGTGCAGGGAAGTACACCAAAAGTGAACTTTTATCACTATCAAAAGTATATGGGGTTGACTGTAGACATGAGATACAAGTACAGGGGATTTAAACGTGAACGTTCTGCATGGTAGGATGCACAAATAACCATAGTAAATTAAAAATTGATCAGTAATGCCTGGAAATCTGTAACTGTTGTGGTTATTTAAAGAACAAACTTTGACCTTTAGACAAAAACTTTACTAGTTGAGTGCATGTATCCAGAACCAACCCTATTTGTCTTTCAGACTATGGTCTTTTTTAGTTTATTTTTGGTGTGACGATTGCCCAGCGACATGACGTGGTCCTCTCAATGACAATTGCTGAACATGACATGAAACTGACTGGTCCGCTACATCAGGGGTAGGCAACCTCTGCACTCCAGCTGTGGTGAAACTACAAGTCCCATGAGACATTGCAAGACTCTGACAATCACAGGCATGACTCCTAGAGGCAGAGGCATTATGGGATTTGTAGTTTAACCACAGCTGGAGGGCCAAGGTTGCCTACCCATGCTCTACATGACAATTGCTGAACATGACATTAAATTGACTGGTCCTTTCCATGACAATTGCTGAATTTGTTTAAAAAAAAGATCCCTCCTTGAAGTCTGTGGACACCCCGAATCCTCAGAGGTTATTTTCATTCACCAATGACCTCCACCTACAGTCATAATCTGATAAAACTGATCAGACATGCCTGGAAATCTTAAACCGTTGTGGTCTTTTAAGAAACAAAGTTTGACCTGTATGCAGAAACCTTATGAGTAAAATGCACACATCAGGAATAAACCCATTTATCATTAAACCATTTTTAATAAATCGAATTTAGTGATTGGTTTCAAGGGGACCAGTCAGTTCAATGGCATGTCCTTGGGCAATCATCACATCAAAATGAAACTAGAAAAGTTCATGGTCTAAAATGTAAACCATGGTCTTTCCTAGGTTTCTAATATCCTTTGGATGTGATGATTGCCTGGCAATATCCCATTAAACTGATTGGTCCCCTCAATGGCAAACAATTTATTTGTTTTAAGAAAAAAGATCATTCCTTGATGTCTGTGGTGACCTTAATTATCCAGTGGTTGGTTTCACTCACCAATGTCCATCCACATCTAAACTATCAATAGTAAAAAAAAACTCACAATATTAGGCTAAATTAAAAGCTAACGTTGCTGAAAGGAACATAAGAAGCCAGCACGCAGTTTTCCATCTCAAAAAAACTCACCTCTGCCCAGTACCCAGTAATTCTGGGAATGAGGTAACACATAACACTCCTGCTTGTGGGCATGTACAGTCTGCTGTCTCCCTTGCAGGGGGCACTCAACTGTAGTGGCAATGCAGAGGAAGTCATGGGGAACAGGGTTCCTCTATGATTTCCTGATTCACCGGGGCAGCAATCCAAATGGATGCTGGCCATCCATGTGAATCTAAGGCTCAGTAGCGTCACTGGGGTTGGTTCACCTGCTGCGGTAAAACATGGTGTCAATCCCCCAATAATTGTGCCAGACCTTCAGAGCACCGTGCCCTAACCGAAAGCTCCCACACGCATGCATGGCAGTGACGTCATTGCGGCTCTGCCCATACTATGCATTACATGCTGTCCTCAGGGACACTCTATAGCGATCTCTGGATTGGATCAGAAAATGGCATCATTGGCATTAATGATTTGATTTGGATTTTGGAACTGACCTGCTGCTGACACAGTGTGTTGCTTGCTAGATGGGATCTGATGGCAACAGGGAAGATGGCAGGATGCTGTGGGCTGCTGACAAGGTGTGTTGCTTGCTGGACCGTGGTGGTGGACGGTATCTGATGGCTGCAACCAGGGAAGATGGCAGAATGCTGCTGTGACCTTCTGCTCCCTGGACAGATCTGACGTGGGTGTGGGTCACTGTCTGTCTACACTTGGGCTGTGGACACCCCCCACACCACCACCCCTTATCAGACCAGCTTAGGGTGGCTAAGCTCAGCTACTATACCTGGGTGGTGGACACAGCAGCACCCCCCCCACCTCAGATTAGCTCAGGGTGGGCAGCTCAATATAGCTGTGTCTGATAACCAGGGTGAGGGGGTGGGCTTATGGACAGAGCTATATTATTTGATTATAGGTATAGTCTCACTTTTGTGAGATACTGTAAATAAAATATATATGTGTAACCTTACTAGACAGTGACACCCCCCCCCCCCCCAATCAGATCTAGTTCTGAGTGGCTCAAGAAGTGTAACTATAGCATTGGCAACCCTCCCTACCCCATGCCTATCATAATAAACACTGTCACTGTCAGACACCTCACCTCAGACTCGGACGCCTCCGGTAACCGGCAAGCTGACACCCCCCCGCCCATTCCAGCACCAGCTTGGGGCCAGGCCAGGGCAGGGCGGGCAGCTCAAGTAACTGTACACCCGGGCGGCAGCTGGAGAGGAGAGGTCCGAGTGGACAGCATCCAGCCGCCCCGCCCAGGTGGAGATAGACTGTTTAGTAGCGATTGGCTGGCTGTGTGCGAAGTAAGTAGGAGGACGGGACTAAAACACAGCAGGCGCGGCCGCGGCGCTATAAGTGTTCCTGTTCCGGTCACTGAAAAAAAAAACTGCCATTGATACTGCTGGTGGCCATCTTAGGTGTGACAAAGTCTATTTAAGACCATGGCCCCTATGTTTGGTGTGCTTTATGCGAGTGGGTAGTGTAGGGAAAAGCACCCCGTCTGTTAGGGACAGTACTAGCAGTAAGGAAAGGTTCCTGACGAGGATGGAAAGTGTAGGGTTGCATCTCTCTGGATACCTTGCTGATTGGGTACAAGATGGCCAGGCCACATTCTGTCCCCTCTGAACAAACGCTGGTGGTTTGGCTGGAACTTGCTTCTTCACATTATTGGAAACTGTGAGTGTGCCCTGCTGAGCAGCTCTTCCCACCAGGTCTATTGTGAACTGTTGCGGTATTACTTCAATACAAGTTTTCTATTACACTTGAAATATTGCCTCCGCACCACACCTTCATGCTGCTTCCCACAATGCATTTTTCGGTGCATGGTTTGACAGGTCCCCGTACCTACGTGCTAACACCAGTGGTGTATTTTGGTTTTGTGCTGCCCTAGGCCTGACTAAACCTCCCCCCCCCCCACAGTCGTGGAACGCTGGCTGCCCACCCAACAACTCATTGGTTGGCGCCCGCCGCCTGGGCCCTTCGGGATGCCCGGACCCCCACATATGTATGGGCTGGCCCCCTCTGATGGCGGCCCTGCCTGTATTATCATACCAGCAGCACTACAATTGCAAGCCGGCGGGGACTCTTTTAGTGCTGCCCCCCTGCAAAGTGCCGCCCTAGGCCTGGGCCTTGTTGGCCTAGGCCAAGATACAGTGTTGGCTAACAGTATATTATAAGAGCAATCACTTCCAGCGCTAAGAGGTCCTCCACAGTTGGATAGGACTATGGAACAACAAATTCAAATGCTTGGCGGATGCAGCCCTCCTCGAATGGGGGAGTCCAAAGTGAAACTAAAAAACAAACAGGAAAGCTTAAGTGTCCTAGTGCATTACCAAAAATGTATTGAGGCGATAAAAACTGCTAGTTATGGATACTCACAAAAAAGTAACTTGTGAAACCCAATAAACCACAAGATGCCATACAGCGCAGGGTGCATGTGTTCCAATCACACCTCGCTGTGTTGCCAAGCTGACGCGTTTCGGGTGTACCCCCTTCCTCATAGCCAAGCTCTGACCATTCAGGTAACACACAATGCATTGTCTCTTCGGGAGAGCCCCCCTTGCCGCATAGCACTTGCTGTTTGGCTTTGATTGATCATGAAGAGAAGGGTCCACTGGGCCTTTTGGCTAGGTCAGTGGTTCTCAACTCTGGTCCTCGGGACCCACTAACAGGTCAGGTTTGCAGGATAACTGAAATGCATCACAGGTGATATAATTTGCTGCTCAGTGATTGCAGTATTCTAGTCTGCATCTCCCCAAGGTAATACTTAAAATCTGGCCTGTTGGTGGGTCCCGAGAACTGGAGTTGAGAACCACTGGGCTAGGTGGACCTGATTGTACCTTACTCGCTTTAGGAGTCTTGTGCCCTGGGGGAGTCAGCTAAGGGTCCTTCCTCTTCGGGAGGGGATTATAAGACACACCCAAAGTGCATTATTTTGTTGTTTAGTGTTTGCACACCACACTGTGGGCTCCGAAAAAAATGGCAAATCACTGTTTCACTTTAAACCCATGAAGGGTAGATTCCATCTCAGTTTAAAGTCTATTGACTCTATAGCAGTTTGTTTTATTTACAAGGTGGAGGTGCATTATCTTTAATGCGTGTTTGTCTTGAATTCCTTCAGTGATTCTGAATTAATTCAGTGATTTACCAACCCTGTTCTCTGAGTAGTTCTTTGTTTGTCTTGTGTTCTTTACTGTTGGATGGTTTCTGTGGCGGAACATTCCTAGCATACCAAGCTCAGCTATGAAAGAGTGCTTTAATATTCCCACAGCCATTTTTTGGAGCAAAACAAAATGAGAGTATGGGAAAGATCCTTTCTATTAACATGGCAAAGCAGTGCATTCTGCTTGAGGATAACATGAAAACCTGAGTGCCAAAGAGAGGCGCTCAGTGCACGGCGCTCGACTCTCACCAAAAGCCTTCTCTAAAGACATTAAAAGAAACAGGGGAAATTGATCAACGCATGTCTCACTAAAACAAAATAAAAAAGAAAGAAATAAACTATCAAAAAAACAATGCCAAAGAACAATGAGCAGGTAGCCCTGGATTAGACAACAAAAAAACTGATGCTAAAAGCGTGCTGCTGTCAACCATGGAGGAGGGTGAAGACAAAAGAGGGGGAAGGGACAGACTGCACCATTGCTCTGGTGTAGTATGTCAATGTAAGCCTTTATTAAAACAATGTAAAAAGATCCTACTCACCAAAGCTATATGCATTGGGAGCAATTAGGGGAAAACTGTGTGCTGCTGTCAGTGCACTGTCAAATGCCATACAGGGATAGGGATAGGTCTATAACCCAGCCTCTGGATTGCTGAGAATGTGCCATGTCTTCCTAGGTGCTGAGCCGCCACCTATTGTCCCAGTGCCAAATAGGTCCACCACCAGAGGATCCAGGTTGCAACAGGACACATTTCAAGAACATCTTCCTCTTCTTCGGCCCTTAATTGCTCCCGATGCATCTTTGTGAATACGATCCTTTTACATTATTCTGCTTGAGGTCTACTGCTCCTTTAGTGGATGTAAACCCTCACATATACCCAGTGAAGAGAATAGCCTCAGCTGATACACAGAGATTAAACAAATCCTCCTACAAAAGTTTTACTTGTATATCTGCTGTCTTCCCCTTTCTACACCCTTTGAAAAGTGCTCTTCCTCTTACAGCAGTACATAGGGAAAGGTGGGAAGACTGCACTTACACTGTGTGAGAGCTGATTGGAGAAAAGGTACACCCCACCCTCCACATAGGCAGAGGAAGGAAGGAATATGCAGAGCTGTAGTCTGAATAGACAAGCTCTCTGCTTATCTCCCTCTAAGCACCCGCTCAGACACAAATTTTGAGCTCATGTTATCTCATGTATCGGAGAACTTGTCAGAAGTGACTCATGCTGATAACAGAGGAACGAAGCACCAGAGAGAAACCACACTTCGAGCTTTAGAGAGAGACAAAAAAAAAAATAAAGATATATGTGCTTAGATCAAATTTCATGAATGGGGTTTACAACCACTTAAAAGTAAACTATTGCTTTGCTGAGCATACCTTCCCATCATTCCTCCGGCTCTCCATTCAGTACCAGGAACAAAGATTAGAAACCCTGTGTAAGCATCAAGTCACCAACCTACAGTATATAAGCATTATATTCCCACCTCAATGTATGTTGATTGCCTGAGCATCCAACCACCAATAATTGGCTCTATCACGTGGAAGGAATGGAGGTGAGTGTGCATGCTCCTTACACCCATAAGTACAAGGTATTTCCCTCTCTCTGCTCATTGCTGGTAAAGCCTCCATTATAGTGACTGTTGGTTTTTCTTATATGAGCAGAGCTTAGGTTTACTTTTAAGGGTATTCACAGATGAGCAGGTACATCCAGCAGTTAGACAAGCAGTTAGACCTTGCTACCAAGTTGCCCATCACTATGATCTCTACACTTGATGCATGCAGCTCACAGGGGTCCAGTGCCAGCTCGGTCCTCTTTTTCCAAACAGATAAACAAGCAGCATCATTGTTCTACGGTGTGAGAACATCAGGGGCAGAGGGAAGACCAGCGCTACATATCCTTAAAGAGGAACAAAACTCTGGAAGTGGATGCAAAAAAAGCAGGTATAGGGCAAAAAAAATGTCCCCAAACTTTCTGAGATACGTTTTATTACAATTTGTATTACAAAGTAAGTAGGCAAAAGGTACACCTCTGCTATGTCTTCCAGTTACACAGACCACAAAACAGAACTGATATATAAAACATGATTTGTTAAACCCACATACATTTTTTACACCTCCACTATTCTATTATACTGGCATCAAAAGTACATGTTTTTGTGGTTTATATGTTACATGAAAAAACAGAATGACTCAAGAGGGATGAGGAACAGAAGGATTTGGTTCAAAAGAAGAACAAAACCTTCAAATAAAATACAGTTGAGAGCTATGGCAAAAGACTAATTAAAGTATTGCCTGTGGTTTCCCTACAGCTGATCTTTCCCTATTACTGACTTACTAATCCTTGTTCTGCCCATGTATCTGTGCGGGAGCCATCTTGGTAAAGGCAGGGCTTTGCTTCCTGATGTCAGAGCCTCCAGCAAGGAGGACAGTGAAAAGCACAGTAGGGACATCTCCAAATCAAACTCCAAATCTCCTGAGGCTAGCAGTCAAGAGCAGCAGTGACTTAGATCTCACACTGCAGATATACATCTATGAAGCCGCATGCACAGGAGAGCCTAGGCATATTAACATACCAGGAAGTGCTCTGCTACTTATCAGAAAAAAGATAAAATGTAATTTAATTTTTCAGGGAATCACCCAGGCACAATTAGCATTTCTATGTGTTCCCTTTAACACAGAAAATCTTCACTTTTTGAGTTCAGGTCCACTTTAAGGTGTAGTATTGACCTTTATGGAGTCCTTTTTCGACTAGCACACAGAGTTGGAGTATCAGCTCAACCATCTGCTTTTTGGTAGGCCTCCTACACATCCCATGATGAATTAAGCCATTTTTATTTGGTCTCCGATGAGGCAGATGCTAGTTCCAAGCAGGGTGGTGGGACCTAGTTACCTGACCTATGGGCAGCCTTTTACTTGATTAAGATTGCAAGGTAGATACTTAAAGGTACTAAAGTTGTAGACACAATGCCTATATTACCAGTGTAGCACCCTCTAGTGGTACTAGCATGTGTACAGAGTTTTTTGTAGTGTAGGCAAATTTCCAGGCTTGACTGGCAGGCAAGCCTGTGTGTGTTTTCGTCAGGGTTTGAGTGACTGAGGCAGGGCTGGGTGACTCACAGGCAGCATCACTGAGACCTCCCACTACTTTTCAGAACATGCTGGAATCTTCTGGAAAGGGAGGAAGAGAGGTGAGGTGGAGCTGCCCAGAGTGTTCTGAGGGCCCTGAACAATCCCCAACCCGGATTGGCAGGGGACAGGTCTCCTCAAATACTCTGGCTCATCCCAGCTGGGGGGGGAGTTGGTATCAGGTGGAAGATGGAGATGGAGTGTTAGGCTGTCGTGGCCTTTAAGGGAGCTCCCCAGTATGGAGAGGGGGGTGTCCTTGGGCCTGGGCTTGGGTGCAGACGGGACCCTCTTAAAACACACAGAGGTGTCCTGACCAGTAGACACAGGAGGAGCAAGAGAGGACAGCGGAAGAAAACTGCAGGGCAAGTCTCCAGGAGTTCCACAGCCAGGAGGGCTGGTGAGTGTTCACTCAGTCAGGAGGACTGGGGAGGCACCCCTGAGAGGACTGGGAGAGTGCAGTCTGGGATGGGTGCAGAGCCAATGGAGTGGACTGTGGCGGCACGGCTGGGGAGAGACGCAGCTGAAGCCTGGCGGGCTAGCACTAGGACTACCTACATTTTTTGCTACACCAAAGGGCCCCACGGTCCCTGCCCTCAAAGGGCATTTGCTAAGGCCTGGCGGAGCCAGTGTCAGGCCTAAAACATAGTGTTAGCTGGTCCTTGAAGTGAGGAATCAAGTGATGTGCTGAAAAGTGAGATCAGTAATCAAGTGATGTGCTGGAGCTGGAAGTGAGGAGGTGTATATACAGAGACTGTATAAGGTTGAGGTCCCAATTCTTTATCTTTTTCTTCAATCAAGTGGGCATCCCATATCTCCCTTATCCTCATCCAAGTTAATTTCCCCCAATAAAACATAAACACTAAGTACAAGGACTGCTTCTTGACTGCTGAGTCTGAAGATTGTGTGCTTGGCTGGGCAGGGTGAGAGACGATCCACAACAACCAACAACCACTACGGGGGTACCGCTACACCAGTTTGGTACAGATATGCTTATAATTTCCTTTCCTTTGGATGGATCTGTGCTTGCTCCCCTACCCAAATAGTTTTGCTATTTTTCCCATAAGAATGGCTGACAAAGTCTTCCGATGCCACTCATCTCCTCCAACCAGCTTGTCCCTGGGCAAAATGTAATATTATTAGGCTGTTTTCTCTCCAAATCTAATGTTTTGCATCCATACAGAATAAAGTTAATCAGGAAAATACTGCATTATGACCACTAGATGGAGCTAATAATCATAGTAAATAATTATTTCCAATGGTCATCAGCTCCATCTAGTGGCCATATTGTAGTATTTTCCTGATTCACTGTAAACCCCTAAGTGTTGTATTTAATACTGAACATGCTTTTGATGGATCCGTTTATTGGTAAAACCTCAAAAAAGGTCCATGTCCATTTTTATCCACTGTTTGGTATTGTGTCTTTTTTATTTTAATTGCTCTATTTATAACATTGAGCTGCTATGGGGAGATGCAAGCAATCCCTTGTTGTCCAGCATCTGATCATGTTGCTTGAATTTGGTCAAATCACTCAGCAGCCTGCCTATTTGTGGCTTTGAAGGTACTAATAATCATTACAGATGCAATTAAGGTTATGTATATTTAGTTAGTGCAAGAATGAGAAATGGTCTTATGATAAATATATGGAAAGTGCATCAGCATGGAAAACTTAACACACTGCAGCTAACTGCCCATGCCTGATGAATGTCATGGAATCAGCCCAGAAGTCCCAATTTTCCATGATGGCTTTTACATAATCAACATAGTCAACTTGTCATGTATGTGATTACATATCCCACAGACTTTGGATCTCACACCATGACCGCCAAACAGGCGCTGAAGCATTAACAGATCAGGATGGAGTGCAGGCAGATATTGCATTACATACTAGTACTAAGCAGTGGCGGCTGGTGAAGTTTTTGGATGGGGGGGCGCCAGGTGCAGCCCTTCTTTTGACCCCTCCTACTTCTAATAAGCCCCACCCCTTATAGAATCCACCCACTCCGTCCCCTGTATTCCACATATTGTGTCAGGAGTACACAGCTCAGCATCACAGGACACAGTATACAGCTCAGCATCACAGGACACAGTATACAGCCCCAGCATCACAGGGCACAGTATACAGATCAGCAATACAGGACACAGTATACAGCTCAGCATCACAGGGCACTGTATACAGCTCAGCATCACAGGACACAGGATACAAATCAGCATCACAGGACACAGTGTACAGCTCAGCATCACAGGACACAGTATAACGCTCAGCATCACAGGACACAGTATACAGCCCCAGCATCACAGGACACAGTATACAGCTCAGCATCACAGGACACCGTATACAGCTCAGCGTCACAGGTGGGGGTAAACTGCAGCCAGTTTCACAGGAGGGGGTAAATTGCAGACAGTATCACAGGTGGGGTCACTTATGCAGCCAATAACACAGGCGGGGGCAGTTATGCAGCCAATAACACAGGTGGGGGCAGTTTGCAGCCAATAACACAGGTGGGGCAGTTTGCAGCCAATAACACAGTGGGGGCAGTTATGCAGCCAGTGACACAGATAGGGGCAGTTATGCAGCCAGTGACACAGGTGGGGGCAGTTTCCAACCAGTGACACAGTGGGGCAGTTTGCAGCCATTGACAAAGGTGGGGGCAGTTTGCAGCCAATGACAAAGGTGGGGGCAGTTTGCAGCCAATGACACAGGTAGGGGCAGTTTGCAGCCAGTAACACAGGTGGGGCAGTTATGCAGCCAGTGACACAAGTGGGACAGTTATGCAGCCAGTGACACAGGTGGGGGCAGTTATGCAGCCAGTGACACAGGTGGGGCCAGTTATGCAGCCAGTAACACAGGTGGGGGCAGTTATGCAGCCAGTGACACAGGTAGGTGCAGTTATGCAGCCAGTGAACACAGGTGGGGGCAGTTTGCAGCCAATAACACAGGTGGGGGCAGATATGCAGCCAGTGACACAGGTAGCGGCAGTTATGCAGCCAGTGACACAGGTGGGGCAGTTATGCAGTCAGTGACACAGGTGGGGGCAGTTATTCAGCCAGTGACACAGGTGGGACAGTTTGCAGCCAGTGACACAGGTGGGGCAGTTTGCAGCCAGTGACACAGGTGGGGTAGTTTGCAGCCAGTGACATAGGTGGGGCAGTTTGCAGCCAGTGACACAGGTGGAGCAGTTTGCAGCCAGTGACACAGGTGGGGCAGTTATGCAGCCAGTGACACAGGTGGGGCAGTTATGCAGCCAGTGACACAGGTGGGGTAGTTTGCAGCCAGTGACATAGGTGGGGCAGTTATGCAGCCAGTGACACAGGTGGGGGCAGTTATTCAGCCAGTGAGACAGGTGGGGCAGTTTGCAACCAGTGACACAGGTGGGGCAGTTTGCAGCCAGTGACACAGGTGGGGTAGTTTGCAGCCAGTGACATAGGTGGGGCAGTTATGCAACCAGTGACACAGGTGGGGCAGTTATGCAGCCAGTGACACAGGTGGGGGCAGTTTGCGTGACCGACGTATTGACGGGGTGGATACAGTGACCGACGTTTG